>JAAIXJ010000264.1:254151-279483 GCA_013403705.1 Heliconius hermathena
AGCGTGTTGAGCGGCAGAACTCAACGCCGCGCTTAGCCTCGACACCAGAACGAAGAAATGGAAATATAAATTTAAGTAATTATTTCATCTTCTCGAGTGGGGATCGAACCCACAACTAGTCGGTTTTACAGTCACACTTCGTGCCACTGCGCCACTTTCGCGGTATTTTTTACATATAATAATATTCAAAACTGCCCCCCTCATTTTGTTCAAAGCTGCCTCAGTGGTATTTGAAAATTTCCAAACGTTCCTTTTTCAAGTAAAAGTTTAAAAATTGTAGTAATTTCTAGTTTATTGCATGATATATGAAACATTCTAACTAAAAGAGGAAAAAATAAAACTATATATCTTGAATTGGATCCCTGCGATCCTTACGCGTTTATTTAAAAATACATAAAATTTTAGTCAAAATCAAACACTCCTCGTAACTGAACAACTGGCTCTCATATATCAGCGGTGACAAGTGAAATATGTGCAGGTTAGTGCTGCCACTACTCAAAAAAAATGTACTAAAATTTCTTTTTAAAATACCTCTGTTAACACATATTTTCAAAGGTGCCCCTGTTCTAAACTACCCCCCTCTCCCCTATATATATTCCTTTTTCAGCTTTAAGTTGTATCCTAGTGTGTGCAGTGTTAGGACACTCCGTTCCCCACTTTTCGCCGAATTATGGAGGCATTACGTGTTGAGTGGCGGAAATCAACACCGCGCTTTGCCTCGACACAAGAGCAAAGAAATGCAAATATAAATTTAAATAAATATTCCATTTCCTCGAGAGGAAACCGAACCCACAACCAATCGCTTTCACAGTTACACACTTGTGCCCCTGCGCCACGACTGGTCAGTCGTCACGTTTAGTTTTAGATATTTGCCAATACCTAGGTTAGTATTAAAAGCGTTCTATATTGAGTAGCGATAACAATTATGAAAACTGTTAAGAACACTTTTGCTCGCAGCTGGAACCACATGTGCTAAAAGCTTCTATACTCGTACATATTGTAGTGGTAGTAGTGTATAAGATGACCTTATACATATATCAATTTAGAAGTAAATTATGTCAAATTTAATACATTATTCAGGACAGCCGTGACGTGATGTGACTGTAAAAAGGTTGTGAGTTTGATTCCCATGCGAGGAAATGCAAATTTTAATATTTCCAATTCTTAGCTCTGGTTTCAAGGCGAAGCGTGGCGTTGAGTTCCACCACTCAACACTCAATGCCTTCATTATTCGGCGAAAAGTGGCGAACGAAAGTATCCTAATGGAAACGGAGTGAACACTAGGTTCCCGGGTTCCCTCTGTCATCAGTGCCTTGGGCGAGAACAAAATATATTACAATTATACATCATTACTGATCGCCCTTTGCACTACGCAACCAACTTTGCGTATCTTTTATTTTCTGAAAGGGTTGTTTTTAATGTATTATTTTGGCACACTTTTATTGCTCTCCCATGGCACAATGCCAACTGCTAAAGGTTTAACGTGCCTGCTCGGCGAGGTTCTTAAGTGATTTTTTTTCAATGTACTCGCTGGAAGCAGTTTAACGAACTAGCAAGATGTCGCAAAACCATTGACCCATATATATTCACAGTTATGGCGTTGTTTATAGTCGCGTTTTAAGTGAATTATTTGAGGCCAGTCGTGGTGCAGAGACACAAAGCGTGATTGTAAATGCGACAGGATGCGGGTTCGATTGCCACTCGAGGAAATGAAATTTCTATTTCTTTTTCGTTTGAAAAAATGATGTACGGAGTGTCTTAATACTAGGTTTCACTCTATTTGTCCTGATGTGTGCGGGATACAGCGTGATACAACGTAACGTGATAAAAATACGGGTATTATGGGAGCGGGTACTTCACTCATCACCAATATAATATGTATATTTCACACAAAGAAGAAAAAGAAGTAGTAGACAAAAATATTGATTTTTCAAGCAACGTAAACAAATTGCTTTGCGAAGCAAAAGTTGATTTATAAGTTTATGTAATAAGTACTATATCGTTTTACTAACGAATCGCCGATAAAACACTGGCAGTGTTTTATCGGCGTTTCGTGTCAGTTATTCTAAGCATAGATAAGTTAAATCTTATGTAGTAAACTAAATAAATCCTTTAAAATGCAGAAAAGAGATGAATTTCGTTCTCTCTCTTACAAACAGTATTAATAAATAAAGAGAAAACAAAAAAGGAAATGAATGTGTTTGTCAATTCTGATACTTACATCAACACTAATACCAGTCTGTGAAAAGACACGAGTGTTAGGTAGCTCTTTAGGTACAAAACGAAAGAACTCCTGTGCTCCATGATACCATTTAACGGTATATAGAGTCTCCCCAGTTTCCAGCGCCCATCGACAGCCAAGCGTGGCGCTGGCACCCACACCCACCGCCTCTGGTACACTTAGCTGAATATCACGAAGACCAAGTACACCTAAATAATAAGAAATTTTAAATATATTTAAATTAATATACTATTAAATACCATTAAAACAAAACCTATTAATAGGTTTTCTTTTAATAGTATAGTGTAACGAAATGTATTAAATAGTTATCTGTTTATGAATACTTTGTCTAATAGACTGTATTTTGTTTATTGTATTTATATTTGTATTTTATTTTGTTAGATAGAAACGTTTATAGTGTAATAGCGCTTGCGGTAATATATTATTTTCTAATATATATTTTATTGGTCATTAATTAAACATAAGAGTAAATTGTTAAATAAAAGAAATTTTTTTCAAAAAAATAAAACATTCCCATATAATTATGACAAATATGTATGTAGATGGGCATTTGCCTAATGATTTGCATATCTTTTGATTTGCTCCTTTGAGGGTTATCCTCTCGATGGGATTTTTATACATTTTTTTTTCATTTTGCAATATGTAAAATATAGCGAAACTAAATTCCGCCGCTTAACGCTTTATTATTTTTCAAATAAGCAAAAAATTGAGAGCGTGTCTACTTTGGATTCACGTGCCTACCTTTGTAAATTACGGGAGATGCTTGCTGGTAAAAAAATACGGTTTCCAAAAATATGTCAATAGTAATATAATCAAAATTATCATCAAAAATATAATCAAAAAATATAATTTAAAGGTAATTTCTTTTTTTTAGCTTTACGCGGAGTAGGCGGAGGGAATGGTTGGCAGAGGGGACTCTAGTTAAGACATTCCGTTCCCATTAGGGCACTTCCATTCCCCACTTTCCACTGATTTCTAAAGGCATTGCGTATTGAGTGATTAACACCACGCTTTGCCTCGTTATTATATAGTGTAATATTTCTCTATCATAATTATATGGGCATACTAATTTATTCCCTCGCAAACGCAAAACAACTCTGAGGTTGCGGGTGACTCGGCCATGCATACTAAATTCAATAAAAATAAGAAAAATGATTTACATATTGACAATTCCTCCCGCTCCTCATCAAATAATATTATTGTAATATCTGATAAATTAGGTCAAGGCTTTGGGTCCCTACTTAGTCACCACTTCTCAAATGTATTTAATGCATGTTCGCCTGGAGCCAGTTACCAGTTCAATATTAAGAAAATTATGTCCATGAATTTAAATGAGCATAGTACTGTTGTACTATTACATGGTCATAGTTTGTCAGTGAGGAAACAAGATATTATAAAGAGTATAGAAAACTTGCTTGACTTACATAATAAAACTAAATGTAAATTTATTATATGCTCTTTTCCATATTCTTCTTCCCTCACAGAAAAACAAAATAAACATATATATAATCTGAACTTGACATTATATAATACGACAGAACGTCATAGCGACGCATTATTTTATTTAGATTTAAATAAATTTATTTATAATAGCTGTAAGTTGACAGAAGATACATTGTATCTACCTTTATATTTTAAAAAACAAATTGCTACTTTAGTAGCATACAATATACAAAACCCCGTTGTACATGGTATAACGAAGGAAATAAATTGTACAAATAATACTTCTATGAAGTATAATGATGTAAGTTCCAGTTTAAACTAGACAATAAGACAACGCCTAGGTCATTTAAATTTAACATTATACATCAGAATATACAAGGCCTAGGAGGCAAAGAACTGGAACTAGAATTATTTCTAAAAAAATTCAATATACATGTAATGTGTATAACTGAGCACTGGATCTCGAGATATAACAATATAGTTAATATTGAAAATTATAAATTGTCAAGTTCGTTCGTTAGAGAGAAGGCCATCCGCGGCGGCTCGCTTATACTAATGAGAAATGANATTGAATTGAATTGAATTGAATTGAATTGAATTGAATTGAATTGAATTGAATTGAATTGAATTGAATTGAATTGAATTGAATTGAATTGAATTGAATTGAATTGAATTGAATTGAATTGAATTGAATTGAATTGAATTGAATTGAATTGAATTGAATTGAATTGAATTGAATTGAATTGAATTGAATTGAATTGAATTGAATTGAATTGAATTGAATTGAATTGAATTGAATTGAATTGAATTGAATTGAATTGAATTGAATTGAATTGAATTGAATTGAATTGAATTGAATTGAATTGAATTGAATTGAATTGAATTGAATTGAATTGAATTGAATTGAATTGAATTGAATTGAATTGAATTGAATTGAATTGAATTGAATTGAATTGAATTGAATTGAATTGAATTGAATTGAATTGAATTGAATTGAATTGAATTGAATTGAATTGAATTGAATTGAATTGAATTGAATTGAATTGAATTGAATTGAATTGAATTGAATTGAATTGAATTGAATTGAATTGAATTGAATTGAATTGAATTGAATTGAATTGAATTGAATTGAATTGAATTGAATTGAATTGAATTGAATTGAATTGAATTGAATTGAATTGAATTGAATTGAATTGAATTGAATTGAATTGAATTGAATTGAATTGAATTGAATTGAATTGAATTGAATTGAATTGAATTGAATTGAATTGAATTGAATTGAATTGAATTGAATTGAATTGAATTGAATTGAATTGAATTGAATTGAATTGAATTGAATTGAATTGAATTGAATTGAATTGAATTGAATTGAATTGAATTGAATTGAATTGAATTGAATTGAATTGAATTGAATTGAATTGAATTGAATTGAATTGAATTGAATTGAATTGAATTGAATTGAATTGAATTGAATTGAATTGAATTGAATTGAATTGAATTGAATTGAATTGAATTGAATTGAATTGAATTGAATTGAATTGAATTGAATTGAATTGAATTGAATTGAATTGAATTGAATTGAATTGAATTGAATTGAATTGAATTGAATTGAATTGAATTGAATTGAATTGAATTGAATTGAATTGAATTGAATTGAATTGAATTGAATTGAATTGAATTGAATTGAATTGAATTGAATTGAATTGAATTGAATTGAATTGAATTGAATTGAATTGAATTGAATTGAATTGAATTGAATTGAATTGAATTGAATTGAATTGAATTGAATTGAATTGAATTGAATTGAATTGAATTGAATTGAATTGAATTGAATTGAATTGAATTGAATTGAATTGAATTGAATTGAATTGAATTGAATTGAATTGAATTGAATTGAATTGAATTGAATTGAATTGAATTGAATTGAATTGAATTGAATTGAATTGAATTGAATTGAATTGAATTGAATTGAATTGAATTGAATTGAATTGAATTGAATTGAATTGAATTGAATTGAATTGAATTGAATTGAATTGAATTGAATTGAATTGAATTGAATTGAATTGAATTGAATTGAATTGAATTGAATTGAATTGAATTGAATTGAATTGAATTGAATTGAATTGAATTGAATTGAATTGAATTGAATTGAATTGAATTGAATTGAATTGAATTGAATTGAATTGAATTGAATTGAATTGAATTGAATTGAATTGAATTGAATTGAATTGAATTGAATTGAATTGAATTGAATTGAATTGAATTGAATTGAATTGAATTGAATTGAATTGAATTGAATTGAATTGAATTGAATTGAATTGAATTGAATTGAATTGAATTGAATTGAATTGAATTGAATTGAATTGAATTGAATTGAATTGAATTGAATTGAATTGAATTGAATTGAATTGAATTGAATTGAATTGAATTGAATTGAATTGAATTGAATTGAATTGAATTGAATTGAATTGAATTGAATTGAATTGAATTGAATTGAATTGAATTGAATTGAATTGAATTGAATTGAATTGAATTGAATTGAATTGAATTGAATTGAATTGAATTGAATTGAATTGAATTGAATTGAATTGAATTGAATTGAATTGAATTGAATTGAATTGAATTGAATTGAATTGAATTGAATTGAATTGAATTGAATTGAATTGAATTGAATTGAATTGAATTGAATTGAATTGAATTGAATTGAATTGAATTGAATTGAATTGAATTGAATTGAATTGAATTGAATTGAATTGAATTGAATTGAATTGAATTGAATTGAATTGAATTGAATTGAATTGAATTGAATTGAATTGAATTGAATTGAATTGAATTGAATTGAATTGAATTGAATTGAATTGAATTGAATTGAATTGAATTGAATTGAATTGAATTGAATTGAATTGAATTGAATTTACTTTTAAAGTGGTATATAATATTGGTAAATAGAAAACAAAATACTAATTATATAATATTATAATAGAACTATAGAGTAAAAAAAAAATAAATAAAACTATTTAGATATAAGATAATACAAGCTTAAGTAGTATTAATCTTTCTTCTGATAACGATTTTTATTTATATATTTCAATATATTTTCATTAAAATATAAAAGTTTTAACAGACATATTCACTTAATACAAACAAAGCCACACAAAATCTAAAATTTGAAACAATACCAAAGCAGTGGATTTTAAACAGGTACAATACGCAGGTAGCATTGAGTTTCCAGTTAGATATTTTGTCCAATTTAACCGAAAAATGGTCGAAAATACAATAACCATTTTAGTTCGTTTGTTACTATTGCAGTTGTTTGAACTAACAATAAAACGTGACTATTGTATGATATGTAATTGAGACGAATCGATTTCAGATATCGATATCTATCTAAGATACTAGTTATTTACTAGTATATTCGATAGATATCGATATTTTTTATTTTATTTTGTTGTATAATTACAATTTTACTACTATGAATTACGTTTAGACAACACTATTTTGTTTAGGTCAATAAATTTTAGCATTCACTATTTGTTTATTTTATATTATTTTGTAAGGCTCTTCATTAGACGTAAGTATATTAAGGGAAACTTTTTCAACTTGTTCGTAACTTTGCGGTCTATCCGTTAACAGATCACTGAACAAAATTTTGTCTTGTAGTAATCAAATCTTGGCCTCAGCAATGCTAAAGGTGGTCGGAATACATAAATCAAGCTACGTGATCGAATTTAAGATCAAACTCGATACACAATTCTCGACAAGAACTCATTACAATATAACCAAATTCAATTTACAATTTCTGTCACATCGTAATATTTCGTGGTTGTTTTCGATAAATCGAGTATAATTTTAAATCATATTATGTCTTATATAATAAAGTCAAAGATATTTAGATGTATGTCATCGATATTTATAATAGTATAAGCGTAAATATTTTAGTATTCTATTTTTGATCAACAAAAAACAGAGATTAATTTATTTCTACTATGTTGTTTTTAGGCCTAATCTGATACCGCAAAATACAGTCTATTTATGTTCGAAACTTTTTCGCTCAATTTGATGGCATCCCAAACCCTTCCGCTATAAATCTGGCGCAAAAAATAGTTTTATGTGCACGGTCTTCCGGCATCATCAACAATCCTATGTAATCTGGTTACTTAATTTCCAAATATATTTTCCTTAGTTGGCTATAAATGTCAAGAATTCATGTAATTCACAGAAAGTTTTCCCAAGTTAGATCTAGGAATGATGTTCATACATCCTGTGAATTATAATCAATTTTATACCATTTACATGTTCTTAAGCAATATTTTTTTATTGCCAAGTCGAAATAAGGTTGGCACTTTAGAGAAATTTTGGTACTACGAGCCCTCGGGTATTTCAATAATCAGCTGTACTTAAGGGATTGGATACGAAACTCGATTGTATCCGAGTGATTTTAATAATTCATCACCTTAGCGTAGACACAGGATACGATCTTTCATTTTAATAAAGCAGAATAATGTTTTACCTTCGTCTTATAAGAATAAAATCGATAAGTGAGATGGAATATTAAAAAAAATGATATAAGAGTTATATTTGAAACTATAAATTTTGTACACAAGAGTATATTATTATTATTTCATAAAATACTCACTTCCACCGAGCCACAAAAGTATCGCGGCAAGCTGTGAAGCCATGTTTATTTGACAGATCGCACACACATCAAGTTAGAAGCGCCTTTTGCCGGCGCTTTCTTACCACTTCCTTCATTTTCAAGCTATAAAAAGTATTTGATCTCGCGCTGTCATGCTCCAAATGAGTTACTGTTGTACTTGTCTCCTGTGACAACGCATTTTACCTTTTATGTGACGTAAACCCCTGAAACAAAAGAAATGAAACTGAGCGTTTATTTATATTTAGTTTTTTTACCAGCTTCACACTGTATTCCGCACCTAGTAGGGGTCTACCCTACCTAGCCTAGTGTTAAAACACTCCGCTTCCCACTTTTCGCTGATTTCTGGAGGCATTGCGTATTGAGTGGTGGAAATTAACACCGCGCTTTGCCTCGACACCAGAGCGAAGAAATAAAAATGTCAATATATTTAATTTCCCCGGGGAATTGAACCCACAACCTGTAGTGTTTACAGTCACACGTTTGTGCTCCTGTGCCATAATAATAATCAATATAATATTTAATTTATAATAAGAAAAAATAATGTCGGTCTGCAACATAGACTTATTATTTAAGCGACCAAAACATTCATACGTGATTCCATATTAATCATCTCAATGTAATTTATAACGCAAATGTAGTCAATCCTCAAACATAATTTACGTCGCTTTCAATTAAGCTGCTCTCAAAGACTCAAGTGAGCATCGCCGGAATTGTATCATTAGCCTAAAGTAGGAACAGCTTAACAAGTAATAAATAACAATTGAAAAATTGGCTTAGACCAGAGTCGTCAAGTATACGATCACTAACTGTTTATAATAATTCAATATGAGTAGGAATTTTACAATTAAATAATGCTTTTTTTGTCTAATTATCCAGTCATTTAAATATGTGCTTATCTTTTCTTATCTTTATGGTGCTTATCTTTGTGGGTCAGCCGTTTCCATACAAAATCAAATTATCATTTACGGTTATTATAATAGCCTTGCTGTAAATATGATTTCTAACTAAATCCATTATATGTACGTTCCCACGTACTGGATATGAACTTAATATTTTATGTGTAGAATGTTTGCGACACAGAAGTCTATAACAAAGTAATAGTGATTTATGACGCCAACGTAGCGCAGTTAGGACGCGCCTGACTTCATTGATATAGAGTAGACTACAAATAACGTATCTAAATGTGGATAATTCATTTTAAAAATATACTAATATAGATTGAGGTTAACTAAAAGCTAGCAATCATTATTCTATTTTCATAAATATTTTATATCTAATAAGCCATTATTAACCATATTTACGTAATATTTATAATATTTAAATTTATATTTCCATTTCTTAGCTCTGGTTTCGAGGCAAAGCGCGGCGTTGAGTTCCGCTACTCTACACGCAATTCGTTAACACTAGGTTTTCTCTGCCTACCCTGCTGTGTGCGGGATACAGCGTGAAGCTGATTGTTATTGTTATTAATAAGTACCAAAAAAACTGGGTTGGTTTAATTTGTTCTATTATCATTTAATATTCATAATCTTATATTTCATCAAAAAAACAGTCGAAGAACTAGGATATTTCTGCGGCTGGACTTAATGAATACAAGCAAGTGGCATCATTTCAAGTTAAGCTTATCCCGTATATCTTTTTATAATAAAGTAAAAATGAATTTGATCTTAATCCTCTTAATTCATCTCTTAATCTCAGAGATCTAGATATATAAACAAAAATTAAGAAGATTTAATGATTAAGCAATAAGAAAGATTTAGCGTAAATATATGTGTATATTCGTACCAATATTAATAATAATATTCTTTATTAGTTTTTTTACAAAAAAATCATTTAACAGATAATAAAAGTTAGCCTTGATGGACTTATCTCTATAAGAGACCTCCTGAAGTCAATCTGTGGAAACGGGTGAAAATAGCAAGAAAAATAGGCAATATCAAACAAATCGGAAGTGAAATTAAAATTACTATATTACGTGAATGTTTGGGACTTACAAAAAGAAAATTTTAATCTCTCTTCTATATACTCTTAACATAAAAAAAATCATTGTCCCACAATTTGTTTCATTCTCCAATAAATCACGACGTACTATTTATTTTTAATTTTAATTCACTAACAATATAAAATATTCGATAACAAAAAAGCAATAAGACTACGCCGAGAAACTTTTAATAAAGCATATCGCGGATCTGATATTTATAGCCCCGCGAGTCACTTCATTCAGCGTGCGTTCTGTTGTCTGAAGATCGATTGGATTGAATAAAATACATTCAGCAATTGAATAGCGTCCCTCGCAATGTTTCAGCCGGAGCGACACTTTTTCAGTCGAGCGCCACGACTAATGGCTGCACGCGTTGGCCTCCGACTTTCAATAAATGGTTCGCCCGCGCCCCAACACGGCTAATCTATCCGTTTGCTGTTTTTTTTCCGTTTTGTGGCTTTTTGCTTTTTGGATTTAAGCAGAGCCCTATTTCATCTGTTCGGAGATTACGATGGTTTTTGTTGTTTCCTACAGAGCTTGCCTTGTTGGGGTTTTTTTTTTGTTGTTTGGCATTGTTAAAATGTTTGCGTTGTAAAAATTGTCAATATTAAAACACGCGAGTATACAGTGTTTTTGTAAAATCACTTTAAATGATACCACAGTTTTAACTACTCTTTAAAAACCTATTTATTACAATAAAAAAATATTTTTTTGTGCATTTCACCGCCTTTTGTGCATTTTTTTTTAATTATATTAGATGTGTGTATCTATTGTGGTGTACAAATAAAGTAATAATAATAATAATAATTTTTTTCCCAAAAATGAAAAAGTGTTTTTTTTCAAACAAAATAAATAATAAAATTATAATTGTAAAATAAAACGCTACTTGTCAAGAACGACGCACGCAGACATAAATCTATCAAAGAGAAACCGCCGCATACGCCTAATTCCGACATTGAGTCGTAGGTATTGGCGGCAAAGTTCAAAGTAGATTAACCTTTAGTAATATTTTTGTAGTAATATGTGTTTTCGTTATTTTTATCTATGCGTAACTGCGTCACACGAAATACAGGTATGGACAAACATCGTGATATGAAAAAAGTGCTGTTCCCGTAAAAGGAGCGCTGACGCTTCAATCCTGTAGATATTGGGCCAGGGAGGACATTATTTCATTACTTATACAGAATATTTTAAAAAAACCAGCTTCTCGCTGTATTCCGCACACAGCAGGGTAGGCAGAGGGAACCTAATGTTAGGAGACTCCGTTCCCCACTTTCCGCCGAATTCTGGAGGCATTGCGTGCTGAGTAGCGGAACTCAACGACGCGCGTTGTTCGGCAGAATATTACATTTACGTATAAATATCTACAAATAACTAAATGCATTTCACTCCTTTTACAATTAAGTACATACTTTCTACAACTTATTGGAACCGCCTTAATGTCGTTTTACCCTGTTACCTGCAATCGTTCGATTGGAATGTCTAAGTATATCCTTAAACGAATTTACATACTGATTGAATATAGTAGAGCAGACAAGGTCCAAATGGATATTTTGTATAAAATTGGTTCTTCGTAAGTACCAATAAATTACCAAATATCTCGCACTTCTACATTTGTGTTCTATATATAATTATGTCCTATACATATAATCTAGAACAATCTCTTCACATCTCAATAGATATAAATAAAAATAAAAATGTTTATTAGTCGGACAACCAACGATTCATAAATGTTAGTAAATTACAATAAAGCTTAATATCTAGTGTTAGTACTCAATAACTAATAGTGACCTAGTTATGTCACAAATAGGCACGATCAGCGGACAGTCCCCACTGTCGGCAACAGCCTACAAGATACTGTTGCGGCTGCCGCGCACTCGCCTTAAAAGAGAGCTTGCCTATTTACAGAGACTGGCCAGGAAACTGTCGACCCCTGTTGCGCGAGCATACTAGAGGCGCTACAGTACCGCGGCAGTCCCAGCAATGCCCTGAAGGCATTATTGTTTTGAACACGCAAGGCGCTATACGACCTCTGAGAATGGTTGACCCACAGACTGCTAGTATAAAAAGAAGTAGGCTTTAAAAAGCGTGATCTTAACTGCTGTTGAGCAACGAGCAAATCTGCGAGCCAACATGTTCGTCCTGATTGACAACGCCCTGCGCTCTAGTTCAATAATCTTCCTTATAATCGTAATAATCGTCCTTTAGGTCTTCTGTGACAATGTGGCCCAGATACTTGGACTGGTGTACTCTAACAAGATTTTTCCCGTTAAGCTGTATTGATGGCACATTTTTCGGTACTCTGTTACCAGCCTTGAAGACTAGGTATTCACTTTTCTTATTATTGTATATCAATCCATGCACATCAGCATATAGCACTGACAGAGGGGGCCAGCAGTACCATGTTATAAGCGTCACTAATATTATTAAAACAAGCGTCACCGATATGGCATCCAATACTCATACCGCAGAGTCCCTCTATCAGCGCATTGACATAGAGGTTAAAAAGCGTAGGGGAGCTCAACCCATCCTGTCTCACTCCACATTTCAACCTATACGGCTCCGAGTTCTTATCTGTCCACTTAACAAAATTTAGTTGATTACTATATCATTATTTAAACAATAATCAAAATCAGTTCCGCAGGCATTCCCACCTGCTGTAGCTTTTCCCACAAGATGTTGTATATGACTAGATTGAAAGCTTTCGATAGGTCCAAAAAGCAGGCATATACAGGAGTGCTTCTTTCTGTGTAATACCCGACAGTATGCTTTAAACTCAAAATTGCGCTTTCCGTGGATAACTGAGGTGTAAATAAAAAAAGCAGCTCGTGAATTTGCAGATAACAATCTAACTGAGCGTTAAGCACACTGTCGAGTATTTTAGCTATCATTGTTGCTACAGAAATAGGCCTATATTTCGAACTGTTAGCCGAATCTCCTGTTTTATTTTTGACTATCGATACCGAAACCGTTATCATCAAATTAAATAAGTATGAATGTACTATACACAAATTAAAAAGAAACGCTATCAACTCGTCAAGACGAGAGTTTTTTTTGATAAACTGTCTAATTAATTTCTACGTTTCGAGTATTTTATAACGGGTCATTATTTACTTGAACATCTAATTATAACGTGAAAGAAGTCCTCTCCTCACTGGTTATATCAATTATAAACCTTCACTCTTTATATCACTTTATTAACACTTACAACTTAGGGGTATCACTTAGAACACTTAGCACTTTTAATTATCACTTAAATAACTTTTTGCTTAGAGCTTGTTGCGTGTACTACTAGGTTAGGAAGACTGCATTCAATTCTGCTTTTATGGTGTTTTTATAGTACACTATCCCTCCCAAAACTAAGCTTACAATCACACATTCATAATTCACAATAAAAATAGTTTCAGTAGATCATAAATTAACTATATTAAAAATATTCATTTTTAAATAACAACCCTACCATTAGTTACAGTATTTCATTTAATTTATAATCGCATAAAAATATAATATCATATAGCAACTTTCTATAATAACTCAATCACTAATAAAATATTTAATTGAACTCAAATTACTAATTCATATTAACAATATTTATTACAACACATACATATATATTAACAAAAGTATTTCTTTTATAATTTTTATTTTCACTCGAAACACTATAACAACAACTTTTCTTTATTTAAATACACAATTTTATTTCTTTTCTTCTTCTCTAACAAACGCATCAAATTATACTATTCTACGACAAGTTATATCTTACATTTATATATTATATTTCACCATACATGTTGAAAATTTATAATAACTTTATGAAAATATAAAATTTTGTCTATATTTCAAATGTAAAATTGTAGAAATCAACGCAATTCAAGACACACGTTAGCGCATCCAGCCAAGTTAAAATTTGTAACCCACTTGTAAATTTAGAAACTTGATATTTAGTAACTAGGTAGGTTATTACACACATATACTCAGAAAATAACTGAAAATTATTGATAACATTGATATGGGAAGTAAAAAAATAAATACGAAAGCACAAAGAACGTAGGAAAATACATCAATTCTAATTAAAACTATATTAATACATTGTTTTATAATTATTATTTATTTAGAAAAATTAATAATATCCTCTCAGAAACATAAATTTCACAGTGGGAGTTAAGTTCAATATAGAATAGGGTGTAGTTCTCTACCTCAACGACAAAAAGATCAGAGATTTGTGGGTTTTATTACATAGTTTCCATAGTTATTGTACTTCCAGGTTATACTAGACTTGTACTATTAGGCTCATATATTTAGTTACGGTTGTGGTAGCTAAGTCACATTTTGATATTGAATGATATCCCGAGTGAGCACAAAACTCGGCACCCACGTAAAAAGATTGTTTTGTCGGAGAAGTCAAAAGCGACGCATCATTCAACATTGAGCTTGGCTCTCATTTTACATTTATATTTACGAAGAGATTAATCCTGTAACGAATAATAATAGAAAACTAAACTAAACAAATTTTAGTATGTACAAAATTTCAATGTACAGTCATATTAAATTTAACTGGTTAATTAAATTTTGATTTCGTGATCATTTTATTCAATTAGAGCAAATGAATATATTGAAGTAATATTAATTAATTAATTATTTGTGACATGTTGCAGGGCAATTTGCTAATTGAATACCTATAGCTCTAATTTAACATTTTATTGACGTCCTTAACTGTAAACTACTGTAGATCTTCAAATTTATATAATAGCTAGAGACTATGCATTGCTAACAAACAAAATACAATATCTATTGATTTCTTAACTTTTATAAGACCCACAAATATATAAAATTAACCTACAACCATACTGCTTGTAGGTTAGTTTTATATATTTGTGACTCGCTCAACTTAAAATAAATAAAATAAATAAATCAGCTTCACACTATATCCCGCACACTGCAGGGTAAGCAGAGGTTAGTACCTAGTGTTAAAACACTCTGATCTCCACTTTCCCCCGAATTCTGGAGACTCTGCGTGTTGAATGGCGTAACTCAACGCCGCCTTTTGCCTCGACAACAAAGCGAAGAAATGGAAATATAAATTTTAAATAAATATTTCATTTTTTCGAGTGGGGATCGCACCCACGACCAGTCGGTTTACAGTCACACTTTGTTTCCCTGCGCCTCAACTAAAAATATATTCAAATATATTTTTTTGTCTTTAACGATTTTGAATTAGTAAAAAATCATAGTATATAAATAAGCCTTTATAAAAAAATTGTACAGCTAATAGAGCAATCTCTAACAAACTATTTTAAAGCAACTTCTTTAGTTCAAGTTTTTAATAACAAACTTAAAACTTGTTTGTCTATATACAATAAACTTTTAAATAAAATTTAAAACTATCGAATGCACTCTTTATTAGTCTTCAGATATACAATCCAGTCTCCACAAGATTCTTATTATGTAAATAGGTTTCTTTAAAGAATCGCATATATTCTTCGACTGTAGCACTGCTATCTACGAGTGTTCCAAAGTTTTACTATTGGCGCCCGGGGGAATGTTCTTGGAGAACAATTGCGGACACATTGAGCGTCTCAACCAAACATTTTACAGCTTGGAAAATTCACCACTGTCTTCATAAATGTGGCCAATTAAAACTGGTGAGAGTAGTGCTTGAAACTTTCCATGCAGTACGTTTAAACACCTGCTTTTCAGTTGAACGTTCCTCATATGTCTATTTAATGTGGATATTTACGGAACAGTATGGACACGTATATATATATAGACCAGGACCTAAGACCTAAATATAAACCAAGTAAGCGTAATAAGATTTAGATAATTACTGTATATATATAACGTACTAACTATAATACTTTTATTATGCTGCATTTGCCAACAGATTAATCATGAACACTACGTGGCTGTATGATAGGACGTCATCGGCGGCAAGGGCGAGCGACTCGAGTCTAGGCTTGCGGCCGTAACAGAGCGTTGAATTATTTTAATTTTACATTTTCTGGAAAAGTATACGTCCAAATTATATGCTATAAAAGCCGAAAATTATCTACATTAAATTTCCTTGATGATGATGTAACTTTCGCTCGTAAGTTTCAATATATATGTGAAATAAAAATCGTTGAAATATCACCTTACAATTTTCAAACATTTTTTGTCACAAAATGCCTTATTGTCTCTTATTTATAAGAGATAGATATATGGTGCCGCTGAGTTTATTTTAGATCTAATAAAATTGAATATGTTTGTCATACAACGTATTGACATATTTTATAATAAATTATATATGCAATGCACGCGCTTTAAGCAATTTTAAAGCAATTTTATGGCGTTTCTTATTATTGTTATTTCGTTATTTAAGGCTAAATAAAACTTACATCGTAATGTTATTAGCATATAGCACTTCTGAAGAATGCAGCTTTCATATAAATTAAAAAGAAAGTAAATCGGACCAGTAGATCCAGAGATCTTAATGTTTAAACAAACAAACAAATTCTTCCGCTTTATTATATTAGTATAAAAGTGTAAATTACGATTTACGAATATTTTTTTTTCAACTTCACGCTGTATTCTGCCCACAGCAGGGTAGGCGAATCTGCGAACCCAGTGTTAAGACACTCCGTTCCTATTTAGGCCGCACTTTGCCTCGACACCAGAGCGAAGAAATAAAAATATTAAATACTCCATTTCCTCGAGTGGGAATTGATCCCACAACCTATCACGTTTAGAGTCACACGCTTGCCCCTGCGCCACGACTGGCCTCGGTCTCTAATACTAGTAATATTATAAAAAAGTTTACATTCTACTACTTAATCTTTTAACATTTCTTCCAAGTATTCAATAACAATAATAATATACATGTCTGCGTTAATAAAAAAAATCTATTTTAAATCACAACATCTGATAACGCAACATGAGCTAATTATGACACTCTTAACAATAAATTGCAAGCCGGATCCTTTTTAATTGGGAGAGCCTTGTTAAGTTACGTACTAACCTCCATTAGGGTTCCTAGAGAGAACAAAAGACTCTTATTCTTTATGATACTAGCGTTCCAACATAATAGATGCTATTCTAGTATTTAATGTGTAGCTGTATAAATAGTTACATCACATTAATATATTGTAACGTGGAAATAATGTTATAAAAATTGTATATAAAATAGTAAAAATCCCAGTTAAATTAATAATTAATATTTCTAAAAACGATGATTGTGGCCAACTATTTAAGAAAAATAATCTGAGAGACAAATAGTGATTACAACAACAAAAACTGGACTCAAAAAAAAGTTGGTTCGTTTTATCAAGAATTGTATAATCAGACAGCGATGATTCATCAATTTCATACATTTTGAATATGAGTGATAAAATAAGTTTATCGATTCTAAAATTGTTGGAATATTTAAACAAATACTCTTAGGTTTTAACAAATTTACCTACAAGGATGCACTGTTAGCATAGAAAATGTAAGTAAAAAATAAATATTTTGAAAAAATATTTTGATATAAAATCTGGAACTTAATTTTGATTCTAGTGTAACAAAAATATATGATTTCGTGTATATTTGCTTATAAACGAAATTACTAAATTTCGTATTTGAGAAAAAAAAATCTTCTAAAAGTACTACTATATATGTAGCATAATCATAATCATTAATCAATCCTCGAAATGCATAGGCATAAGAGGAACAGAATCTTTTCGTAGCTTAAAGAAATGGCTGACAGGCGCGACCCCCGCCACGATGTCGATATGTCAAAGCGACGCGCCATTCCACTTGACACTTTAGTTTATTGGCACATTCGCATGTCAACGAACTTAGTCCGTATATTGGATAAATAAAATATTACATAAAATGATGTTTTTAGTTTTACTACTTTCTCAAGTATTATTTAGTTTTTTATTTTCTTTAAGAAATTCATAATATGTAAATAGTATAAACAATTTGTTTATTGTCATTTACGCAGAGAAACTTGTGTGTAAAATTACGATTATACAATTATTCCTATTGACTTCTTATTTTACGCTTCACGCATTCACTGTTCATATCTTCAGCTTCACGCTGTATCCCGCACACAGCAGGGTAGGCAGAGGAAACCTCGTGTTAAAACACTCCGTTCCCCACTTTCTGCCTAATTCTAGAGGCATTGCGTGTTGAGTGGCAGAACTCAACGCCGCGCTTAACCTCGACACCAGAGCGAAGAAATGGAAATATAAATTTAAGTAAATATTTCATCTCTCGATTTAAAATAAATAAATAAATCAGCTTCACGCTGTATTCCACACACAGCACCCTGCTATGACAGGCAGGGGGAACCTAGTGTTAAGACAGTCCGTTCCCCAGTTTTCAAATACTGGAGGTATTGTATGTTGAGTGGCGGAATTCAACGCTGCGCTTTGCCTTGACACCAGAGCGAAGAAACGGAGATATAAATTTAAATAAATATTTCAGTTCCTCGAGCGAGGATCGAACCTCAACCAGTCGCTTTTACAGTCACACACGCACACAGTGTGATTTCGAAAATACATGTTAAAAGGAATGTACTTAGATTACCACAATCATTTGTGTTATATATTTCTAACGACATAATATCATTATGTTTTGAATAAAATCACTCTAGCTAATTTCCTCAATCTTTTTATTTGTTATTTGATTCAATGTTAGATATGGGGGCATAATGGGGACGTGTCCACGAGATACCATTAGATATTATTTAGTACGAACACTTAAATCCTCTACAAAGACAGAGTTCGAAGAACGAGAGCATCTTAAGCTAACGAAGATGTTTTCAAATTCAAATAAGCGGTTTAAAAAACCCAGAGAAATAATTGCTTAAAAAAAAGCTCATTCTGACGTAGAGAACGTAAAAGGATACGTTATGTAGGTAAATAATTTCGTTAAGTAAGTTGAAGTCTTCGGAGCATTGGCTAATTTATCATCTTATCTGTGTAAGTTGGCTATATACTCGTAGAGCGTGTACAACGAAAATATAGAGGAGGTTGAATTCACTACTACCCAGAATTGGGTACCTCATACTACCTCCTACCCGGGGCAAGTTAAAGTTTTCATGAGAGTTTTGTAATATTTGAATTAAAAATATTATTTGATTAATTATTTCAATAAATTCTATGCCAAATGGTTATTAAATAAGTACCTAAGGAGTTGTGATTACTTTTAAATAACAAATATATTTAATCATTTCTTTATTTCTTTTGTCCCTTAACGTCACGTTTTGCCCTCTTTCCCATATAGATTAACATTACGCCGAATTTCGAAGGCATTGCGTGGTGGTTGAACTCAACGCCGCGCTTAGATTATTTATTTATATCAATAATTTAAGATAATTTCAAAATTTTGATATTAAAAAAAATATTTAAAAGAAAATATTTGTTGCAAACAAATCAATGCGCAAGATTAAATGAAGATTGGCAAGGAATCATTAATAATATACTTTTGTTTGTAAATTGGTGATGAAAACAATACATATATCTTGTTTAAAATTCTGTAATTTTTTTTCTATCCTAAATATATAAAGTATTTATATCAAAAATTGAAATTTGTAAATATGATCAAAAATTGAGATTTGATTGCATTTAATAACGACAGAACAGAAGTGCCTTTTTTTTTAATCAAAGATATTATATATTTTTGAAAATAGAAAAACTTCGATTCATTTACAAATTGTAAAACGTTGTATAGTATAAGATTTCCGGTAGTTTTATATTTGCATGCCTATTCAACTATTTTCAGGTCAAAAAGCTAAAAATGAAAATATACAAAAGTGCGCTCGACGAGTTAGTTTTTTATTGTAACTGTTCAGGATGCGTATTTGGTGTTGTCAACATATATATTTTAAAATTAAATATGGCAAAATATGAATAATATTTAATTTCAGCTTCACGCTGTATTCCGCATTTATCGGGGTAGGCAGAGGGACCCTATTGTTAAGACACTCCGCTTCCCACTTTTCGCTGAATTCTAGAGGCATTGCATGTTGTGTGGCGGAACTCAACGTCGCGCTTTGCCTCGACACCAGAGTGAAAAAATGAGAGAGAAATCTAGTGTGAAGTCCGTTTATTTATTAAAAACCACTTTAAAAAACGGCTTATTCGATGGACTACATTTCTACCATATTCTCAAAACTCACCAAAAAAAATTAAGATTAGATCTAACTTTGCAAGTCTCGCCACGTGCTGAATATGAAATATGCTAGTTTTTACAAACTTTTTTTGCTAAAAAACGATTTTGAAGAGTTAAAGTATGAATTCGATGTATAAAACGGCGAATGTGAAGTGTAGAATGATAGACAGCAAATAATTTTTTCAATATTATATTTTAACAAAACTATTAAATTGATAGTAAATATTTAAATTTCGAAGATTGAAATTCAATCAATAAAATACAATTTACAGCGAAAAAAAACGAAGTAATATTTTTTTTTTATTTAGGAAATATCAAAAAAAACATAAATTCGATCTAAATTAAATAAGAAGTGTTTTTTCTATGTATAGATGTAGTTTTTTGAAGTATATGTATGTAAAAACACCTTTAAAGGAAACGTGGATAGTGACAGGTGGTTCATTTTCAGAAAAATATTAAGTTACAAGTCTATGGAAATTTACTACATTTTGACTTTCGTGACACGTTTCAGTTTAACTTTTCGATATGTCGGACACGTTCCCGACGGCGAATTCGACACCCCTTTAAAGAATGTTACAACACATTTTTTAAGTATTTCTTTATCTATTTGTTACTAAATTGTATTTAAAATTACAAAAAGTTATTTGTGTTTAAATATTTATTTTAGTTTAAAATCAAAATGAAAAAAAAAATCTAAAAATTTATTATAGCAAACGATTATTTTCTATAGTCTATGTACTACATGATAATATGCTAGGTATAACATTCAATAAAATTAAGTTCAAATAACACAAAAAATTTTATTTTGTACCTCCAATTAAAAAAAAAAAATTTGATAAGGCTCTCTAAAAAGTAGACTGAAAGTCAGTCAGTCAGTTTATCTTGTAGACAACAACGTTCTATGCAAGATATATTTTATCTTTTTTGTTACTTGCAATAATTAAAAAGGTAAACTACGGACATTATAAAATAAACAAATTGAATTAAAATATTATGAACAATATTATAATAAGGAAATAATAAGCCTACGAGGCTACAAATAGACAAATATACATATACATATGTACATACTTACGATATCATAGAAATCAATTTCTATAGAAAATTTGATTAAGAAATAGCTTTGATGCAGTAATAGCTTATGCATATATTATAAAAAGTATAGTAGTAGTAGTAGTAGTAATAGTAGTTTTTAGTTTATTTTCAGCTTCACCCTGTATCCTGCACATAGCAGGGTAGGCAAATTGAACCTAGTGTTATTACACTCCATTTCCCACTTTCCCCCGAATTTTTGAGGCATTACGTGTTAAGTTGCAAAACTCAATGCTGCCCTTTTGCCTAGGTACCAGAGCAAAGAAATTAAAATATTAATAAATAATAATTCATTCTCTCGGTGGGAATCGAACCCACAACTGTCGCATTACAGTCACACGCTTATGCAATGACCTCTAGCACTTAGTTTATCTAAACAAACTAAGATTTTTCTAAATTAATAACATTTTCTTTGTAACTTATAAAAAAATAAATAAGAAAATCACTTTTATTTCTATCGTTGCTTTTCCACCCAACTTTATTATTGTATTCCAGGGGTGTTCTATATTCTAAGAAGTTCAAACATACATAATTTGTACGTATGTATATTGTTAAGCAAACTTTCTTGTTTTATTTCAAGTATTTAAATTTTTATTTTTGTATTATTTCTTTTATAATTATTGTATTTATTTTAAATAATATGGTAAAAGTATATAAAACTTATAATTATACGTATAACACAAAAGCCTAGTAAAAATACTAAAAATACTTATAAAATAAAAATATTTTTACAATAGATTATATAAATGAACGTACTATCTGTGTAAGCAACGATATTTTCCTATTTTACACTCGCTTTTGAGTCTGAGTCTGAGTTTTAAGTCTTCGCCCATTAAACTTTCAACATTGTGATGATGATGACCCATTAAACATTCTCAGTGCCAGAGGTGACTTCGACCGCAAGTATAATGAGTTACATCGAAACAATGAATATAATTTAGGTCCGTATTTATAAATCGATCTCAAGTCCGAGATCGATCTTTTTGCTTATAAATAATATATAGACTTTCTCGATAAATTACCTATCCAACACAATAATATTTTTCCTATGCAAACCAGTAGTTTTTGAGATTAGTTCACCGAACCAACCCTTCAGCTTTACGATTAGTATGGACATACATATAAATTATACAGTATATAGAAAAATAAGTATATATTTAGAAAAAATTGTAAGTTAAAGAATCCTACGAGGAAAACATTGATCTCGTTATGATAAGCTTGCCCGAGCATATAAAAGAAAAAGAGAATGGAAACCTTTTCTAAGTCCGCCTTAAACCAGTCTTTAGAAATTCTTACTCAACCGAAAGAACTTCACGTACCTACATAATATGATATGTACCGACAGAGAAAAAAAGAATTGTTATTTCTTATCTTAATGTTTAATTTTTTTTATTTATTAATTTATAGATTATAAAGAAACATAGATAGGTGTGCAAAAAAAAATACTGAAGTCTCTTTTTGTAAATACGAAAACATAAATACGACGATACAATGTTGCAGGTACATTGAGTTTAATTTTTAATTAAGTCATCGCAGTTCTTGGAGCAAATTCTGACTGTAAACTTGTTGCAAATTAAAGATTAATTATTTGTAAGGTTATGAATATTGCAATAAAAATTCTACACTATTCAGCATAAAAGTAACAATATTAAAATCGAATCAACTTCACGCTGTATCCCGCACACAGCAGGGTAGGCAGAGGGAACCTTGTGTTAAGACACTACGTTCCCCACTTTCCGCCGAATTCTGGATGCATTGCGTGTTGAGTGGTGGAACTCAACGCCGCCCTTTGCCTCAGCACCAGAACGAAGAAATGGAAATATAAATTTAAACATAAGTGTTAACAATATTCAATGTTCTAATTGATTTATTGACAGATTTTTTTTCAAATTATACAATTTGAAGAAAAGCTGACAGACACGAAACAAATCCTCATACCTCTCCATAGTAAAGGGTACTGCTAACTATTTTAATTAGATACTAATAATTATATAGAAATAACCATAGAAATTTTCTATTATTTTTATATACTAGTCATTTAATATATTCTAATATAATAAAATAATAATATAATCCTAAAATATAATATATTCTTTAAATAACTCAATTAAATTATTGAAATTACATTTTGTACACACTGTTTATATAAGCCAGGTTAATATTTCAAATAATATAAAAAATTGATACTATAAAGCTTACCTAATAAAAATAATTCAATCCATCAACAATTATATTACGAACAGTTCTCACTAAACCCACTATACTGATCAGTAGCTGTCAATTATCAACGAATGTACGCATGTCGTAGATAACGCTACGTAGGGAGCGTAGCGCGAGCGCGCACACCGAGCTCTCGTAGGCAACTAAGCGGCGGCGGCCGCTGCACGCCATAGTGCCTCAATCATAAACGCTGGACGCACACTCATTTTACTTAATATTTGATATAAATATATATTTTTTTTATTTATCATTTATTAAATAAAAAATACAATAAATTTTATTGTTATTTATTATTCTAATATTTTATGTAATAGCGGGAAACGTGCTAATTTGTAAATAATTATAATAGTCAATTTCATTTCATTCAAAAATAAGTTAAGCACCGTCTGTAAAATACATCAAAGGTTCCCTTGTCGCTTCAAATGTTCTCGGGGATTAGGTTTGTTTATTTAATGAGAAATCGTTTTAAAAGACATTTAAGGCATAGCTAAACAGGGTAATAGGGGCAATCAGACGACGTTGAGCATAAAATAAATTATAATATTCCATGCCCAGCGTTACTCAAGTTGTATAAAAACGTAATGAAAGTACTTATTTCCTGTTTCATAATAATTCAAACTCTAAAACCCTAATATAAAGTTTATTAAATTATTTAATATTTGGACCATTATTAAGAATAAACGTATTCTTAAAAACAAAGATGAAGCTGGAAGAGACGCTGTTACCACCTGGGGTTTTACGGGGCTAGTGGAATTTATTAGCATTCAAATGATTTATAACTTGCGAGCGGCAGCTGAATTTTCTGATTCATCTTAAATTAAATTCTTTTTTCCTTTGACTGGATTTCATTAAGAGTAACAGAATGCTTCAAGTAGAAAAAAGATAATCTATAGACAAATCTACTTTCTTAAAGCATATAGTACTTTTATCGTGGGCCAATTTTGGGATATTTTTGACATGACATATTTGTGGTGATAACTATGACACAAATATGGGCAAGGTCATTCGTTTATTACATAGCACGATACATGTACTTGATATAGAAATTAAAAAATCTCATCGCGCTTTTTCATTTCCCATATAAATAACAAGGAGAATTTAGTAGTTTTCATTTGAATTTTGTTGAGATTAAACTAATATCGGTATAAAAACCAATATATAAATATATTCTTGTAGGAAATTAAATGATCTACAAAAAGTGTCTGATATGTGTTTTAGCTAAGTTGATTCATTTAATAATTATTAAAAGTTAAATTTGAACCTGAAATGACATATAATGACTCCCACAATTATAAATTGAGGCCAGTCGTGGCGCAGTGGCATGAGGTGTGACTGTAAAACCGACTGGTTGTGGGTTCGATCCCTACTCGAAGAGATGAAATATTTACTTAAATTTATATTTTCATTTCTTCGCTCTGGTGTCGAGGTTAAGCGCGGCGATGAGTTCTGCCACTCAACACGCAATGCCTCCAGAATTCGGCAGAAAATGGGGAACGGAGTGTCTTAACACTAGGTTCCCTCTGCCTACCCTGCTGTGTGCGGGATACAGCGTGAAGCTGATTT
>JAAIXJ010000264.1:280440-323751 GCA_013403705.1 Heliconius hermathena
AAGTGACAATACTAAAATACTTAAAAATTATAAATAAAGCAGATAACATAAGGTCACTAGAGAGATATGCAGGACTACATAATGAGGATATACAATAAACATGAAGCTACTTATGTCTTTACAATCCTCTTTAGTGTTGCCAAATTATCGATAGTTTCGCGATCGATAGTTTTAATCTAAAAAAGCCTATACGATCGATACAACAATCGATAGTATCGATCTTATCGATACTATCGATTCTATCGATAGTTTAGAAGAATACAATACAATCGGCTAAGTGCAATACTATCGATACTATCTGTAGTATCGTATCTCCTAATCGGAAAATAATCAATACAATCGATAGTATCGATACTATTAAATGTCTAGGATACAATAGTATCGATAAAAGCTATAGTATCGAAACCATCAATTATTTTGCACTATCGATTATATGCTAATTTACGATAGTATTGAGTATGATTCTTAAGCTTAATTACAAGATGAAATGAAAAGAACAAAATACGTTTTTATTATATTTATTTTGTTTGATTTTTTGGTGAAAAGAAGAAATACTTAATATGGCGTATGAATAAGCAATTAGTTAGGTACTTCAACTAAGATGTTTCTAATATCATAATGATTGGTTACTACACATGAAAATAATAAGCAATACTATCGCAAATTAGCAAGCAATCGATAGTTCACAATAATCGATAGTATCAATACTATCGATACTGTCGATACTATCGTTTCCTAGAAATTCAATAGTATCGATACTATCGATAGTATCGATGTCTTTCTGATTTGGAGATACGATACTATCGATAATATCGATAGTATTGCATTTGTCCGATAGTATTGTACCCTTTTGAACTATCGATAGTTTCGATACTATCTCTTTAATCGATACTATCTCTTTAATCGATACTATCGATTATAATATCGATAGTCCTTCTATCGGACTACTATCGATAGAATATCGATATCCTACCGATAGTCCACTATCGATCGGCAACACTACTTAGAACCTTTTATCGTCATATTGGTGAGTAACCCAAAATCTTTAAGAGATTAAGAGGTAAACAGTCCTAAGAAAGTTAGATTTGCGACACATGAGTTTTATATAATGCCGTCAGAAGGTATCTAATAAGACATTTGCCGTCAGAAGTTTATTTAAATAACAGATATTGGACAATATTGCATCGTTATAACTCGAAGCTCTTCCGAAGAAAAACCAAGAGTGCGTCCATTCTTTCTCTCCACTATAACTGCGTGTTAGTCACAATAAAAGGAAGAAAACAACCGCAAATAAGGGTACAGCCCCGCCCCTACACCGTGACTACGGCTGCAACAGTCTTATTGGACTCTCCGGGACGTTTCTTTGTGATCTTTCTGGAGGTACTTGTTATATTAAGATTGTATTAAATTATTGATGTGTCACTGCTACATGATGCCCTCAACGTTGATATGATTACATATTTTTAAAAAATGCTGACTAGGAAGTAGGAATTTTTAATTTTGGTTTATCGGAGTCCGAACCGAAGTCGGTGTCAAATATATCTTAGAAAATATTTTTTTTTTAAATTAAATTTAATTTAAACGAGGCTGTCGTAGCCCAGGGGCACAATAGTGTGACTGAAACGCGACGGTTCCACAAACGATCATTCTTTGTGAATGAATTGTTATTTCTTAATATTTTCATTTCTTCGCACTGGCATAAAGACAAAAGCCTGGCGTTGAATTCCGCCACTTAACACGTAATGCCTCAAAAAATTCGGCGGAAAGTGGGGAATGGAGTGATGTCTTATCACCGTTCTTTCTGCCTATCCTGCTGTGTGCGCTATACAGCTCGAAACACATTTTTTTTAATATTTAATTTAAAGGGACGCTCATAAAGAAACTGTGCAAGTGACAGAGTATCTAGTTGTCCTGTAGTGAGTGTAGAGAGGCGTTACTGCTGATCGCGGCCGCCATCGCGCCTCCTTCTATTGAATGGTATCGGAACCGGTCTGAGCGGAATTTCAGTCGGAATTTCCAACTAATAACGACTAATGATTTAAATTTAGGAAATTGATCAAATCTACTAACTTTTTTTTTCAAAATAAGTAATAACTCTAGGTCGTCGTGATTCAGGGGCCACAAGGGTGTGACTGTAACGCGACGGTTGTGAGTTCGAGTTTCACGTAGGGGAATAAATTATTTTCATTTCTTCGCTTTCATACCAAGACAAAAGCCCGGCGTTGAATTCCGCCACTCAATACCAAAAGCTTCAAAAAATCGGCGGAAACTTGGAAACAGAGTGGCTTAACACTAGGTTCCCTCTGCATACCCTGCAGTATGCGGGATACAATGTGAAGCCGATTTAATTTTGATTTATTTTTTCTTTTACTTCCCAATTTTTGTATCTGAGTAGTGTCTATTTTTAAGTATATGAAAATTGTGACCGAGCTGTTCACACGCAACTCATTTTGTACAGTCAAACGCGACGCGGTGTATTGAAAATATCAAACTTATTTCAAAACTATTCCACTAAACTAGCCACTTAGACACAACTTGTTCACTCAACGGCTGATGTAACATTAATTATCGTGCCACAATCAATTTTGCAATTAGAGACACTCGTGCTCGTTCAGAGACACACTGAGTGTACCGCGTATAGCGTCGTAATCTATTTGTACCATAATATTAATATAAAAATTATAGAATGATGTGGATTCGATGCCTACTCGAGGAGATGAAGTATTTATTTAAATTTATATTTCCATTCCTTCGCTCTGGTGTCGGGAGAAAGCGCTGCGTTGATTCCGCCACTCAACACGCAATGCTTCCAAAATTCGGCGGAAAGTGGGGAACGAAGTGTCTTAACACTAGGTTCCCTCTGCCTGTCCTGCTGTGTGCGGGATACACCGTGAAGCTGAGATAAAAAAACCATAAAAAGGAGAATATACTATAATAAATGATTATTTGTATTGCAAGATTCAAATAATAGCTAAAAGCTACGGTTTGCTAGTTGACACTGATATACTTACAAGAGAGTAATTATACTCCTTTCTAGAATGTGCATT
Organism: Heliconius hermathena; assembly: GCA_013403705.1. Taxonomy (NCBI): domain Eukaryota; kingdom Metazoa; phylum Arthropoda; class Insecta; order Lepidoptera; family Nymphalidae; genus Heliconius; species Heliconius hermathena. The sequence goes on from JAAIXJ010000264.1 coordinate 283,488, forward strand.
CGCCGCCAAGCGGTAAAATAAAACTGGAAGCAACTACACACCGGAGAGCGCTCAGCTTGTATACTAAACACTAAAAATAAATATCCATACATTGTAAACATGATTATGGTAATTTATGTAATTTTTTGAGATACACTTAAATTAACAAATATACCTAATTTCGTTTTATCTCAAAGAATTTTAAATATAAAAATTTAATTCTATAGAAACAATGTCTTAAATCAAACATCATTATTATAAAGCCACCTTAATAACAATCATATGTCATAATTAAAAGTAGCAGCATTTAAACGTTGATGACCCAAAGAAGTATCAAATCTATCAGATGTAATGATTATTAAATCTATCAGATGTAATAATCGTGGCGCAGGCGCACAGTTTGACTGTAAATGCGACTGGTTGTGGGTTCGATCTCCGCTCGAGGAAGTGAAATATTTATTTAATTTAATATATTTTCATTTCTTACAACACGCAATGAATGCCTCCAGAATCCGGCAGAAAATGGGAACGGAGTGTCTCAATGCTGGGTTCTTGCTGGCCAGAGGAATCTGCCTACCTTGCTATGTGCGGAATACAGCGTAAAGTTGGTTTTTTTTTATTTTACATATAAGAATTAAATATAAAAAAAAACTTTAAGGTGTTGGTTAAATTTTATTCAACGCTTGTTGAATTAAAAAAAAACGTTACAACATCCTTCAGTAACAACTTATCAACTAATATTCGTACGAAGTATTATTATGAATTCGTTATAGACTGCGATCCCAGAGCCCCAGACCTACGTCATTTTAGCAAAGCTGAAATTTTGAAGATTGAAAAAATAAAATAATAGTCTATTATGTAGTTAAGAATTTGTGAGTTATGAGTACTTACTAACTTAAAAGTGGAGCCTTTTCAGAGGTAAGGCCTACAACGTAGTAGAAACGCTCGTATTTAAATATGTTGTTAATAATAATATAAAATATGTATATCTATTAATACCAGACACTACGTAGGCCCTTACTCCTGCCAGACGTCCTAAAGGTTGTTTAAAGTTAGGGCAAAATAAGTTGTACTAGCAAGCTTTAATTTTACATATATTATTTACGGACTATTTCAAGACCAAAGCATCCAGACCAATCTTGCTCAATCATTCTCCCAAATAGAGGTGTACCTTTATTTGAAGCTACCTCTAAAAGGAACCCCACTTTCATGTTAGTGAGTACGCATACTGTCTTAACTACATATTAGACCAATAGTCGTCAAAATTTCAGCTTTGCTAAAATGACGTAGGTCATTATTAGTAGGCTATTACAATATACGAAATAAAATGTATTACTTATTGTGTTAATCTAATATATTTATTTTTCCACTACCCTTATTTAGATCATTAGATTTAATTATCTTCATCAGTATAGTTACATGCTACTTTATACAAACATATATATATATATANTATATATATAAAAGGCCATTCGTGGGGCGTTCGCTCTGGTAACGGGCAAAAGCGCGTCGTTGAGTTCCGCCACTCAACAATGCCTTCAGAATTCGGTAGAAAGTGGGGAACAAGAACGGGATGTCTTATTTAGGTTCCTAGGTTCTCTCTGCCTACCCTCTATTTGCGAAAAACAGCGGGAAGCTAAAAAATATATTTTATTAACTTTTTTTTCTTATTTAATAATCATGTAGGACGCCATTGTGACGCCACGCCAGCATGTGACTGTAACTGCGAAGGTTATATGTTCGACCCACACTCGGGCGAATGAGTTCTTTTATCTTTCTTACTCTTATAACTAGACAAAGCGCGGTGTTGATGTCCTCGACTCAACATCTAATGTCTCGAAAGTTGAACGAAAAGTGGGGAAAACGAAGTGTCTTACTACAAGGTGCCCTCTACTTATCCTTTTACATGTGGGATTCAGAGTGAAACTTAAAAATATTTTTACTGTACTTTAAAGAGACAAGAAATGATCAAAACAAAATATTTATAAAATATTAATTAAATCGAGGTGAATAGTAAAAGTCAAGAAACTCAGGATAGCTTCTATTACAATCACTTTGTGAGTTCATTTCCACTACAATCGTCGTGATGTCGTGTCGTATTGAATTATTATTTGGTAATAAGATAAAAGACGGTATGTTGTTTAGTTCCGCCACTCATTACGTAATGTCTGGAAAATTCAGCTGGAAGTGGAGAACGGAGTGTCTTATTACTAAATACCCTCTGTCTACCCTGCTAAAAGAGGGATACAGCATAGTTCCGCCATTCAAAACGTAATATCTCGAAAATTCGGGAGAATAGTGGGAAACGGAGTGTCTTATCACTAAATACACTCAACCTACGCATACGCGTGAAGTTCAGAAATACATTGTTAAAGAACATCGACACCATAAAATTTAACTCATATTTGTGATATTGATAGTTTACGAGTCTTTCTTGGAAAACGGAATTATGGTATGGTCCTTTGATTATGGCGTTCCGAGCGAAACTGAATTATTAATTATTAGAATTTTGACTTAGTTTTGCAAGTTCAATGAGAAAATTTTAAGTTTAAATAATATAATTTAAGTTATTTTATTATATATGAAAATGTCTTTATTTTCTTATTATTGGCGATATGGTTTTAAGATCTCTTATATCGTTATAATTTTTGGTTTCGTAGGAACTTCCTTCCACGCGCCACTGAACTGTGGAATGGCCTACCCGCGGCAGTGTTTCCAGTTTGATATGACTATGATATGGGTACTTTTAAAAAGCGCGTCTATCTCTACCTTAAAGGCCGGCAAAGCACCTGTAGCTCCTCGGTCCTCGGCCTCGGTCGTGGGCAACGGTAATCACCATCAGGTGATCACCCGAACGCTCGTTTGCCTTGTCCTTTTCCATAAAAAAATCTGTTAATATACTGGTTACGAATTTTACACAAGTATAATATGTGTTTTACTACGATGTGTCTGACGACGTGTGTTAAAGAGATTCTAAGTAATTGCTATAAGTGATATGTATCGCCCAATAATAACACTTCACACGAGTTTCCTTCCATTGGCTGTTGCCTACAAGCAACTGCTCCCGATTGCAAAAAAATAGTCAGGTATTCTTCTCTCTGCCCTCCGCCGAGGGAGAGGGGAGACGGTTCCAGGGCTGAGCCCTCTGACCGTGGTGGTCTTTCTCCGCCCATGACTATGGGCGCGTCATTGGGGTGGGCCAAAGCCCTGGGGTTGTGTCCATAGGAACTGGGGAATAGGAGCGGGGCAGGAGGAGCTATATGCAGCTCGGGCGGTGAGTCCAGCTGGGTGAGACCCCTGGTAACCCAGAGGAGGCCCAGCTTAGGCGACCAGCGACCGCAGCTGCAGCTCAGGAATCGGAAGGGGGAAGGATATCCCTTGGAAGTCGACGTATATCTGGTAGGCGAGTGTACCACGGCGCGATGTCTAGAATGTGAGGAAAATCCGAGACACCGGCACGGTGGAAGGCGCGGACGGCGAGCTGGGTAATATGCCCCGAATTGACACAATTCCATTGCTTTTATAGTCTTTTTACCTATATTTACCCTCTTTTACACGAGTTTGTTAACATGGCCTCTCGTGGCATTTTATTTTTATTTTGTACATGTATACAATTTATGAATTCTGTTAAGACTTAAATGATAGGATTTTAAACAAGGTTTTGCCGAGTCATCTCTACGCTCATGTTGAGTTTGACAAAAGTCTTTTCTCAGTCACCTCGTACCTATCTTAATCACGGATTCATACAGGTTTATTTTCAGGTTATTCTAACACTCAAAGTTAAGACTAACACAGATCTTTTCTAATCACCCAGTACCGTGAGTACATGACGTAGATTTATAAAGACGGGGGTGTATCCAAGTCACGGCGACGCTCATTACTTAACGAGACTAGCACGAGTCTTTTTTAGATCACCCCAATGCACACAATAACTTCATTTAATATTAAAAACTCAAATTCGATCAGAAACAAAAATTATAAAAATTGTAAAATGTGGTTACCTTACTCACAAATATTTTTGGACAGGTCTGTATTTTCGCTCAGCCTAACCTATCAGCTGCTTATTATTAATCCTTGATTCGATCTATTTTTCAAGTTCTTATGAAACCACAATAAAATTTAAAAGAGTAAAGTATTTTCAATAAAAATTAAAATTTTATGAGATAGCTTTTAATTTTGATAATACCAAATTTTAGGCGATGAGATACACACAACACAACACGAGGCCAGTCGTGGCGCAGCGGCACGAGGTGTGACTGTAAAACCGACTGGGTGTGGGTTCGATCCCCACTCGAGGAGATGAAATATTTACTTAAGTTTATATTTCCATTTCTTCGCTCTGGCGTCGAGGTTAAGCGCGGCGTTAAGTTCTGCCACTTAACACGCAATGCCTCCAGAATTCGGCAGAAAGTGGGAAACGGAATGTCTTAACACTAGGTTCCCTCTGCCTACCCTGCTGTGTGCGGGATACAGCGTGAAGCTAAAAAAAAAAGATACACACAAAGATACAAAAATTTTATGCGTAGCCACTTCTGATATTAGAAATCGGAAGCGGTTACCGTTTTTAAACAACAACATAAATACACATATCATCTGTCATATATCTATAATATATATATCTATAATCTATATGTTTTTACAATATTCGGAAAGAGAAATTACGTAAATTGCAATAAGTGATATGTATATGGGTGACCAATAACAATAATTCGAACGAGATTTCTTCCAACAAAGGCCGTTGCCTACAAGCAACTGCCCCCGATTGTTTTTTTTTTTCAAATGGACTTTAGTGCTGTTGACCTGGACTGGTCTTGATAGCTGAAGAAAAAGTACGAGCTTTGATGGACGCTCGTGAGGAGTTGGCGATCGCAGGGGGATCCCTGCGTACGGAGAAATCAGGGGGGATTTTGACTGATAATCAGGGGGGATTTGACTGTTGGGCCCCGTTGCGCCGATGCGGGGACGTGCCGTAAGATTGAACTGGCCTCGTCGCCTCTTATGGCGGCGGAGAGTGTGTCGTGAAACTAAGGAATAAATCCTGCCTATATATTGGGCGTTTGCGGCAGTAATTGGATCGTCAGTATATAGAAGGACGCTACGAGCGCGTCGAAGAAGCGGGTGTGTGTGTTAGGGTGGGTGATCTCTCATTTAAAAATTAAATTTAAAAGATAGAAAAAATTAACCACGAAATTACCAATCATATATCAATTTTTGAAGCATATAAGATATGTTATATTAAAAGCGACAACAAACTGATTCTATAAGGGTTCTGGTTTTACCATTTGAGGTACGGAACCTGTAACAGTATGTACCTTGGGTATAAGTTAAAAATAATTAAACAAATAAAATAAAATATGCATGGCAATACACATAAATAACATAGTTAATTATGAATAATACAAACTATATATTTTTAATACTATATTAATCGAGACGAATTCGTGTATTGTCGTCCCGAGTGTCGCAACCGTCGTTCCGTCTATATAGTGGGTACAGAACTCTGAAGGCAGCGGTCGAGTCAAACTGTCAAGTACTACGGTACTAATATATATGATGCACATAAAGTCCAAAACTCGTATCAAATATATTATAAAAAAAAAATATAAATATAATATAATAACTCAAAGCCTATAATGCCACGATCTTTTAGGATCGAATTTCTTAAAAAGGCAATATATGTGTAAGAGCGACACATATTGTAGTTCAAAGTGATCTTTGACCATTATTATAATATTAAATGTTGCTTGACGTCGCGGAAGCTGACGTGATGGGCTTATGCGAACTGTTATAGCGACATTAACTATGTCGTGACTGATGCCGTCTCGCAGTACGCTCGCGATACGTAAGTTATACTTGTATGGCGTTGGTCATTGATATATTGTATTCCACCTCTACGACTTGGTATTCGAGTTATGACAATGTTATATTGTCGAGTTTCAGTTATTTGAATAAACTTCTGATGGCAAATATTATATTAAAGCGATACTTCTAATGGCATAAATAAAACTCTTAAGACTGTTACCTCTGAATCTCTAAAAGATTTTGGATCCTTCACGATCACAACTATAAACGATTCTAACCACTAGACACATCACGTCATGAACTTTACATAGTTCAACCCACTTATCAATCAGGTAGTCCCTGCAGTATCGATTAATCAATTAATCATCTTGAGAACGAGTGGTATATTATATGTAGATTTTCAAATTAATATAACCAATAAATATATTAAATTGAATAGAAAATAAGCCAATAGCGCACATGTATGTAAGTTTGTGTGTATGTGTAAATATATTACAAGAGTCACATATTTATTCACCTCCCACGAGTTACTGGGACGACGTGAATACTTAACAATATTAAGTTTACATATTAATAAAATATGATCGCATTTCATAAAATATGATTTTAATTTAAATATAATTTAAAAGCTTTGTATAAAAAAAGAAAATATACATTTTTTAAATATTTTATTTCACTAAATTGCAAATCGTATTTGAATATTTATTTTTAATGAGCATTGGATTCAATAAAAGGTGGAACAATGACGTATGTGGGCGCACATTGTGTCCCTTTGTTTTTGCACAGAGCGTCATCATTATAATTTTTTCACCGCAACAATGTCTAATGAGTAAAAGCTCTACACATATTCTTTACTGGTCAATTACATGGTCTATTGTGAAGGTTTTAATGACATGCAAGAAAACGGCTGCCTTAATTATTTCGACAGGAAGTAGAACAAAGCATTTTTAGTTATTTCCTTATGAGAAATAATTTGAAAAGTACGTTTAATATCGTGGTTACATCTATGACAATGTTTTAGAATCAATAAAAAGGTTGTCACAGTTGACGGCATTAGAAGAAGACAGTAATATGAATTTCAGGGGTCACCATTTGGTGACCATTGACGAGTGCCGACGTACGAGCCGTCCCAGGGCAGCGGAAATAATGACATCCGGCTAGTAATTGGTATGGGCCGGTGTACAGAAACGAACGACGCGTGAACAAAACGAAATATTTCTTTGAGAAATCAGCAATCATTAAAAAACATTTGTTCACATTTCATGTGATAAAAGGTCTTGCTCATATATAACAATTCAATAATATATCCTTATATACTGTTAAGGAAACTTAAAGGTATTATATATATTTACGAAAATTATAAATAATATAAAATAGTTTTAATTTTATCTGTGTAAACATCTTGTTGGAAATAAGCTCGAAGTTTACGGTAAAATTTACAAAAAATTTTTAAGTAATATTGGGCAGATTGGTCGCAGCGCCGGCCGTAGCAAAAGCAGGAAATAATGATGTCCGGCGAACTACCCCGTAATTGAAGCACGCCGGTCAGGGGGCGAAACCAGTGAATTACGACGGAAAACGAATAGCTATACAGGAAATTTAGTTTATCACTTATTTTCGAAATAAACGGCCGCCTTCCCTCGCGTTAATCTAATTTTTCTCTCGATTATGGCAAAGTTCTCGATTAAGGCATAGAAAGTTTTGTCTATAGAGAGGTTTTAAATTAAAGACATAATTATTATTTTTAAAATCAAATCAAATCAAATCAGCTTCACGCTGTATCCCGCACACAGCAGCGTAGGCAGAGGCAACCTAGTGTTAACACACTCCGTTCCCCACTTTCTGCCGAATTCTGGAGGCATTGCGTGTTGAGTGGCAGAACTCAACACCGTGCTTAGCCTCGACACCAGAGCGAAGAAATGGAAATATAAATTTAAGTGAATATTTCATCTCCTCGAGTGGGGATCGAACCCACAACCAGTCGGTTTTACAGTCACACTTCGTGCCGCTGCACCACGACTGGCCTCAACTCAACATTATTATTTTTACATTAGTTATATTTAAGCTGTGTTTGTTATTTTGTCGTATTGTTTTGTATCTACAATTTGTCTGATGGAATATAAAATGTTTTTGTTGTAAACTTGAAATTGGGAAAATGTTCGCGTTCGTATAAAGTTTGGAGTTTGCCTAATAGTGAATTATTTTTAAATCTTACACAATATTTTCCGTATTGTGGCACGTACTCGTACTAGTATCCCATAATAAAAGTTGACTGTAACAGTAGTAAGACTGTAAACGCAACGTGTTATAGGTTCGACTACTACTCGAGGTAATGCGTTTCGCGAAGGAATCCACTTTACACGCAACGCCTCCAGATCTCGACGGAAAGTTAGGAACGGAAGTGTCTCAGTGGAAACGGACGCTACGTTAATTACTTAACACTAAGTTCCCACGTTCCCGTGCCTGTACAGCTATGTGCAGGATACAGTATGAAGCTAAAAAAAAGTTAAAGCCTATCAATTTTTTTTCATTCATTTAGACTTCAAGTAGAAGTTATAGATAAAAAACCATCCAAACCCTGCTATATACTTATTGTTATGTTATAGCCAAATATTTTTACATAAATTATAGTTATTAAATATATGTGCCATTTTTATGTATAAGCTATGTAAATTACTGTAAAGTTTCATCTAAATACGTTCAGTAGTTTTTGTGTAAAAATTTAACAAACACGACGAATGTCTCACATATTACACACACATAATGGTATAATAATTTTCCAATGTTAAATGGTGCCAATGTAACAGAAAGCATGATGAAGTAAGTGACATGAAGATCTCTTTACATTTTTAAGTGCATATTGATCTGTTTGCTTCACATGAGAAAGTCACGAAAACACCTTCATTGTTCAAAATACCATAAAACTTATAACTGTCGTAAAATTCCTCGCAATCGTACCCCAAGTGATACACGTTTTACTCAACATTAAATACTCACTAACATTAGAAACTTTCTTGTATGCAACAAACCGTAAAAATAACGTGTCTCATAATAACTCTCAATTAATAAGTTGAAAGCTATTATGGAATTTTAATTAACAATTATAACTATACCTAATAAAGATATGTTGTTAGTATATCTGTACGTCATTGATACGTTTTCTAAACATAAGTGTTTTTTCTTTCCTAAGTGGGGAACGGAGTGTCTTAACACTAGGTTCCCTCTGCCTATCTTGCAGTGTGCGGGATACAGCGTAAAGCAGATTTCTTTCCTAAGTGTTGAATAACAAAAAAATCGAATCAGCTTCACGCTGTATCCCGCACACTGCAAGATAGGCAGAGGGAACATAGTGTTAAGACACTCCGTTCCCCACGATCATTTGTTAAAGTGTGGAACTAAACTTTAACAAACGTTAAAAATATTAAAAAATAGCTTTCTCTCTTGCCAAATAATAATTCTAAGCAAGTGCCTTTGGATAGCGGAAATTTGTAATCATTTTCGTATAGAGATGATAACAACATAATTAAGTTGTAATAAGCATAAAAAAATTTCGACGTAACTACACGAGATTGGCTTAGCGGTCATAATGCTTAGATTGTAAACCACAAAAGGCGCGGGTTCAAATCCCGCTACGTTAAATTTTTTATACGCTTACGAAAAATAAGCATATTTTCTTTTCGGTTATTTTTCAAATTCACGCATATAGAACTAATAGCGGGGCAGCCATCGTATCAGATACCAAATTATCAAATATCTTGCGAAAATTATATACCACAAAAAAGTTCAACATATATGTACCTACCTACATTCGATATTTTTTTATCTCGGAAAACAACAATGATACTTGTCTCTAACAAAAATTTCTCCCACCCTTTTCGTGGGAGAAATTTTTGTTAGAGACAAGTTGGCATAGGGCAACATATAGTGACACATCAATACTGGGCACATCTAGTTAAATAATCAAGAATAATATCACCATGACGGAATCATACATATCTAATATGTTTAAAAATTTATTTTTGTGAATAAATTTTGGACTTCACACAAATGGAACCTGGTGTTAAGACACTCCGTTCCCAATTTTGCATGCTAAGTGTTGGAACTCGCCGCTGCCGTGCTTTGCCTTCTAATCAAACTGAGCAAATGAGAATAAATCTTTCCCATAAATGAGAATCGAACTCACAACCATTGCGTTTACCAAACGCTCTTTCCCAGTATCAAACATATTATTATATAATACTTAAAAATATAAGGACATACTAATATAGAAGTGGTGATATAATTAATTTCTAATCTCTTATATTCAAAGGAATATAATATTTATTAAGCCAAAGAAAAACTTATACTATTGTAATATAACATATATTCAAGCATTTATTTACATAAGCTATGTATCTCGTCAATAAATCTGGAGCGATGACAGTGCTAGTGGGACTCTACCTTAATCACTACACCTGGCGTTATCTCCCAATGTTTGGCCGAAACATACATCCAAGTGCAGTTCTAGCACAACATTTACCTGATCTTGGCTTATTGGCTAATTGGCTTATTGGGCCAACACGTGGAACTGTAATAATATGATTTATATAAGATTTAGTATTAGTGTAGTCCCCGGTGCGCAATCAACAATTATTCACGAATATAAACGTCATGTCACACTAGAATTAACTCTGTTAGCTCGTAAACATGTTCTGACATTGATTTATAGCATTAATTCCGCAATTCCGCGCCATAATCGTTAAACACTCGTTTTAATAAATACGCCATATATTACGTGCAATTGTGTGTGACATAAATAAGGATTCATATGTAGCGAAGGCTTACTAAAATTTCACTTGTTACATTTTACCGTATTTACTAAAAACAAAGTAATATTAATATATTGTTATATCGTTTTTGTTTATTTGAACATTCTGAATAATTATAACAGTAATAATAGGCAATTGTGCATTCGAATAAAGGTATTCGATTGAACAGAATTGGGTCCGAATGAGTGGTGATTCCGCTAAGTATTTATATCAACAATATCAGTCAATTCTGAAGTTTTGGTGTCATACAAAATACAAAAATCTAAAACGTTCAACCGTGTAAGATAACACATAAATCTAAGAATCTATAATATGAAAAAAAAATCAGCTTCACGCTGTATCCCGCACACAGCAGGGTAGGCAGAGGGAACCTAGTGTTAAGACACTCCGTTCCCCACTTTCTGCCGAATTCTGGAGGCATTGCGTGTTGAGTGGCAGAACTCAACGCCGCGCTTAACCTCGAGACCAGAGCGAAGAAATGTAAATATAAATTTAAGTAAATATTTCATCTCCTCGAGGTGGGGGTCGAACCCACAACCAGTCGGTTTTACAGTCACACCTCGTGGCGCTGCGCCACGACTGGCCTCAAGAATCTATAAATTTTACTAAATATAGTAGCAGGGTAGGCGGAGGGAAACTAGTATTTAGACACTCTATCCCCCACGCAACGCCCTATTTTCGAGAGATTTTCTGTTGAGTGACGAGATTTGAAAATATTTTTTGCATTATATAGCAATAGTATATTTTTGTAAAATATTCTCAATTTACATAGTGTTTTTCTTAGTGGAGTCAAAGGCGTTTTCTTATTATTGAAACATATCTGTAAATTTTAAAGATGTTTTTATAAGATCCCAATTCTATTATTGATTTTATCTTTTATGAAATACTGAAAAAATATCTGAAGCCAGGGGTAAAATCTATTATTTGATAAAACAAACGCCTTCAATCTACATTCTTTAGTAAGAAATCTCATACGTCACTGTCAACTTGAAAATTACCAACTTCTAGTACAGAAGTAATATTTAATGCATGCTCGGAACGTTGGTCGATTAAAACAAATATTGTACTTTTATAAGTTCTTTTAAAATTATATGAATTCAAAATAAAAAAAATAATCTTCTATAATTTCATCAAAATAAGACTTTTATAAATATATATTTTATTGTTTTATCAGCTTCACGCTGTACCCCAACATGGGAACCTAGTGTTAACACAATCTTTTCCCCATTATCCGCCGAATTCTGGAGACATCGTGTGCTGAATAAAAATTTTAAGTTTTATAACTATAAATAAAAAAAAATCATACTATCCATGATATTTTTCCTTGAATAACGTCTTAAGCTATTCAGTACCTATTAAGCAGCAAAACACAATATTTGCTAATAAGTTAAGTAGAAAAAAAATTTGTCCTTGTCAACCACTTGATTCTTCATAATAAAGTTATAATATTTTTTCTCTTAATTCCCGAATAGCGGAGCAATCAGTAAAACAGAAAAGATAAAAGCATTGTCGCCTTGGAACGTTCACGTTTTTGCCGAGGGTCCCTCGTAAAACTTTATTAGGCGCATTAAGGTCGTGGTTGAATCCTGTTTATGTAATCGCCTCCAGGGACCTTTAGCAGGAAAAATATTAAGTGAAAAAGAACACACAGTGTCCTCCAAGATTATGTACTTATATGTGGTTACGTGCTCTTTCGATACCACTTATCAATACAGGTGGTTCTTCTTATATATTTTTTACGTCCTCGTTGCGTCAGAAATAAGATATGGTATATTATCTTAGAATATAAGTTAACTATTCTCAACTATACGGCTATACTTACAAAAAATATGTTTTTTTTTATGACACGCTGTTCTGAACTTTCCGTCCAATCACGAAACTGCGTGCTGAGCAACAGAACGTACATAATAATTATAGTCGTTATAAATTTTTAAATGCTTTGTCTCCAATCTTTTCTACTGAAAGTACATTTTTCGTTCACTATAGTGAGCAATTTTTTTCCATTAATTTACTATGAAATATAAAGCACAAAATTATAACTTTCACACATATTATTACTGGTTTTTCTGGTGTCAATACACTCCGTTTTCCACTTTCCGCCGAATTCTTGAGGCATTGCGTATTGAGTGGCGAAACTTAACGCCGCGCTTTGCCTCTTCACCAGAGCGAGGGAATAAAAATATAAAAAAAAACATTCTGGGAATCAAACCTACAATTTTTGCGTTTGCAGTCGCACCCTTGTGCCGCTGCGCCACGACGACTTCAAACTATTACACATTTGAATGTTTTTTTTTGAGTCTTACTATAAAATAAACAAAAACATGACTAAAAGCTTTATAAGAATATGTAGCAAAATGCATATTATACTAACACACATTAAATAATGTGCTTATGGTATATACCAGGAAGTGTAACTAAACCAGTAAGTTATAATAGTTGAGGTTGAGGAGTTGAGGGACTGGTGTCTGCTCGGTTCCACAAATAATCTATTCAATGCCACGCTCCAAAATCTTATTCACATAATCAGGAGTTCGTGACTCTAATTCTTGATGCTAATCCGATGCCAACTATTTGATTAGATGATGCATGTGCCAAACTAACTTAAATCCATGAATTATATATATAAACTGCAATTTGCACGACGGCAACGTTATATTCAGCTTTAGATGTACCATTACTATCTATTTTATATTAAATTCGTAAATTTACGTAGATGTTTCTTTTTCATGATGAGAGAACTTATAGTGACAAATTGATAAGGAATGTATTTCTTTAGTTTTGGCCCATCTAGAGATAATGTATGGTGATGCTTGGTGATGGAACTCTACCGTGAAATCTGTCCTAATTTAATCGGGACATTAGAGTCCAGAAATATCGCTTTAAATTTTTGTATGTTCCAATTTTAATACAATGATTTTAATATACATTCATGTATTTATATATAACTATGAACATACATCTGTAATAGTTTTCAAGAACATAACATTTTTTACGTTTATTTTAAGAAATGTTACTTTGTTATGGTGATACTTTTAAAGAAAAGAAAATAATAGAAAAAATAGCAAATATGGTCATAATAAATTACAATTATCTGCATATATGGACTGATGCTGTAACGCAAGTCATTTCAAACACCTTTTAGTCTATTAGGCGGAATTCATGTAACATTAGTTGCATAATGGAAATGAATGTGAATGCACTGATGTATAGAACATGCCTGCAATCATACGATAGTCGAAAATCCACTTATGGTCGTTTTGAACTGTGCACTATGTGTTCGCTTACAAATAAATATAAAATATTGAATAGAGGAGGCTATAAGTATGTATAATATCTATTTCTTATGCTGTAATATTTTGTGCCATCCACAAATACAAGTAATTGTGAACCTACAATTAACAAAAAATCTCTATAAAACGTAAAATTAATTTTTATTTAAATTTGTTAATTGGAATTTTATTTTTTAGAGTTACGTAACCGATTGGTAGAAACTCTTAGGATATCGTTTTACACACTAGACTACACTAGATGAATTTGGTAGATAAATAAGTATTATGTGACCTGCTTTACGATTTATACTAAATTAAAAAAGAATGAGAAAAAAGAAAATTACATAGAATTGAAAATAAAAACAAAGCTATTTTTGTTGATCGTGGCATTTGATACAATATTTCTATATCCCTTATCTATATATGTATGAATATGCTTGCTGCTAAAGAACCCTTATGGATGACTCCGACTAACACTTGGCTATTTTCATATTATATTTCTATGTACAAATATTTTTACATTATTATCTTATTCTTTGTTCATACATATACATATATCCGTAATAGTAAACACTAGCTATAATACATATAACGCCATTACCAGAGCTATCACAGCACATTGTCTTAGCGGCTTACATGGATTTTGGGAACGGCCGTCATCCCGTGACTGATGGTACTGTCCTGGCCTTTTTTTGCAAACCTGGCTTGTAAGTTAGAGAAACATTTTTATTATATTAATTTTAACTATAGTAAATAGTATTTAAAAAGGCTAAGTCTGAAGAAGGCAAGCTATTCAGCGACTCGAAAAAATAAGCTCACACAATTTAAGTAACAAATAACAAATGTTTAAAGTGTTAAATCACACTTTAAAAAAAGTTTTTACTTTGCATTTTTATGGGCGTTTGAAATGAAATGGAGTCTATTATAAAATATAAATTAATAGAGATGTTATTAGAATTTTGTTTTATTTGATCTAGAAAGTGCCTCCCAAAGGGAGTTTTCACAGTTAATATTTGACCAATAGAAGGTGAAGTTTTCATTACAAATTAATGAATGTCCAATGAGCAAATGCACTCGCTGACTTGTAATTAAATGAATACACTTTTTTCAAAGTAACTTATGTTTAAACTTAGGTAGAACTTAGGAACTTAGGTCATGTTGCATTTATTTAAAATAAAGAATATATATATTTCTTAAATATACGTGAGGCCAGTCGTGGCGCAGTGGCACAAAGTGTGACTGTAAAACCGACTGGTTGTGGGTTCGACCCCCACTCGAGGAGATGGAATATTTACTTAAATTTCTATTTCCATTTCTTCGCTCTGGTGTCGAGGCAAAGCGCGGTTTCGTTCGATTCGAGTTCAGCCACTCAACACACAATACCTCCAGAAACCGACAGAAAATGAGAAACGGAGTGTTTTAACACTAGGTTCCCTCTGTCTACCCTGCTGTGTGCGGGACACAGCGTGAAGCTGTATAAATATACGTATAATGGGCACACGACAATTTTAAAATGTAAAGTAAAACAATTATAAAATAAAACAGTTTATTTATTATTTAGTTTTAAATAAACATAATAATAATAATTAACCATTAATTTTAAAATAAATTAAATATCACCTTGTTACAGCAACTTTGACCAAAATATTATTGTACGTTATACGGCTCGCTACCTACATGTTTTCATTAAAATCAAGTATGATAATTGAAAATTTAAACGTAAACAATCCAAGGTGGGTATAATTTATAATTGAAATTTATTTAGCTCAAGTAAACTGGTTTAAAGTAGTCCTTAACTCTGGTCTACATCTGCTAATTACTTCCAAACTTGTTTTTGGACATAATTTTGGCTAATTGCAGTTACACTCGGCATCGTGCCAACTGCAAGTTGCAGGGGAGGAGCAGTTTAAATCACATGGTAAAAATATTAAGCGACTTCCTGTTATACTCTAATCGCTACTTTGCTAAGTTACTTTAAACTCAGTAAATTTTCTTAAGCCTTAAACCTAAAATTGTTGTCTTCTATTTAAACATTTGTTTTAGTACCCGCTGTTACCCGCATAACAGGGTAGGCGGGGGAAACCTGGGAACTTAGCGTTAAGTCACTCCGTTTCACACTTGTGACTCCATGGCTGAACTCAACGCTGTGATTTCTCGTTACCAGAGCGACGAAATGAAAATTATTAAATATTATTCCTCCGAGTGGGAATGGACACACGATCGTCGCGCTTACAGTCGCATTTTGTACCGCTGCGCCACGACGACCTCTAATTCTATTAAATTATTAACATGTATATAACAAAAATTATGTGGAAAACATAAGGAAATACGATCCTTTTTTCTATTCAATTTTCGATTATTATTGAAAATAAATATTCAATTTAAAAATGTTTTAAGAATATTAAAATATTGTATCATTTGTTATTGTTACTTTTTGCTTCGGGGGGATGCCAGCAGCAAACATCATGAATAATGTGATCGCCTTGCGGGTTATAACATTTTGATAACGCCTCGACATTGTTATCTCGTGATGAATGGACTTTTTGTGTAAAATGGACAGTGACTTTCGCTAAAGGACACGTCACGTGAACAATGTATCCTCATAATTTTTCATATTATCAATGAACATAAAAACATTTTAGGACTCAAAAGCGGTCTCGTATGTCCATTATATAAGAGCAACATTAAAAATGTTAAGTAATTATTTTTTTTAATGAATAGAAAAGAAAGAAAGAAAAAGCACTGAATAGCAGGGGCACAAAGTGTGCCTGTAAATCGACTGGTTGTGAGTTCGATCCCCACTCATTTACATTTATATTTCGATTTCTTCGCTCTGGTGTCGAGGGGAAAGCGCGGCGTTGAGTTCCGCCACTCAACACGCAATATATATATATATATATATATATATATATATTGCGTGTTGAGTTGCGGAANATTCATATTTAGAATGCACTATCCTTGAAAAAATGCCAATTTAAAGAAATCACTCCTGCACTTCGATTTGTAATTGAAATGCTCAAGCTTGACTTTTAAAGGAATTTCTTTGTGAATAGAAATTACTGAGCAAGTTGCCGCGCCGAGCCAAAGGATTCACTCACTCAGCAACGTCAAATTAATTTCATTGGCAAAAACACTTGTTGAGTAAGAATCTAATTTACAAGCGTTAGCATCCCTTTATGTCAACCGCACCAAATTAAAAATGTAATTTAAATATCTTCGGAAGTGCGAAACTTCCAAATAAATCACTTTGCTACTTCAGTATTTTACATTTAAAGGAGTTTTAATATCAAATGAGAATCTAATGTATAATAGATACAAGTATATATAGTGACTATTAATTCTATATTGAAACAGTATGTAACTGTTAAAACATAATTAAACACTCGAAAAGTAGATATAACTCAAATTTTACTCCTATTCTGTATTGTATTTTGGGCTTGATGTCAACTTAGGGGAATGTTAATACTAAATACTGATATATTTTCATTTATATTTTCATTATTTATTGTATATATTTATTTATTATTTATTATATTTTATTATATTATTTATTATATTATATATATTTTCATTTATTCATCCAAAACGAAAATGTGTAATGTACTCGGCATTCATGTCGTATCCTTTCCAGTCCAGAAGTTTGATATTATCCTGCATCACCACAGTGAACAGTTTCTAATAAATAAAATCTCCCTGTTTCACATCTCATTGTAGTTGAATCGGATTAGAGATTTGGTTTTCTAAGTTTTTTAATTAGAGCGACATTGTAGCGTTTTCGTACAAACACCACTTCCATATAGTAATCTTGTTTGAATCGAAGGCTTTCTCACAGTCCACTAACGCCAAGCAAAATGGCAAATTATTTTCTTTGCACTTCTTTATAATGTTCCACAGCTTGACTCTTGAAAACAACTTGTAAACTTTGAGGCTACCGTCGTGGCGCAGTGGCACAAGCGTGGGTTTAAAGATCCGTGCGACGGTTATTGGGGGTGGTTATCGTGGGTTATCGGTTCGATTCTCACTTAATATTTTTTATTTTTTCGCTCAGGTACCAACACAAGGCTTTAAGTACCAGCCCGCCACTAGTTTACATAAATTTTGAAATGGTTCCATCATTACCAGCCGCCTTGTTATTTTTAGTTGTTTAAAAGCCATACTATCTATAATATATGGCCATAGCCATATAATCTCGTATAGGCTGACGTCTGAAAAAAAGGATGACAAGCTTTGCCCCTGGGCCCTTTTTAGCAAAATTTTCAACCGGCTTTTGTATAAAGTACAAATAGTCCATACAAACACTATCCCCCTAAGGATTTGAAACCTAGTCGAAACGATGCTACCGTCGTCAGTCTTGTCAATTGGCTTCGTCCATTAGATAGATCTTTTACGAACACTTTAGCGCCCTACTTTCGCATAATAGCCTCTTTAATACGACCTGAATGAAATAAGCGAAAGTCACACTTTGAGGATTTGGAGATCTGTTTATTTAACCGCCTATTACGACTAGCACTTTCTAAGTATACATCATCCTGCGTCTTTGTTCCATAAATTGGAGTATCTTGACTCTCGTCGGAGATTTTCTTTATTTTAATACAATGAATTTTATTATATCCTATCGCACGGACAGTACAAACCACCTCCTTACTTAGATCGTTCACATCTAAATTTTCAAGGGCTCCGAGGCAATTTTGGACTTCCACATCAAAGCGCTCGGGGCTTTCATTCTGTGCACATATTGGTCGGGGCTTAGATTTTATAAATCGACATATTTTGAACTTGAAGCTAATATTCCATATGCCTCGTAAAAGTAAGTGATCATTGTTTGACAGTATTCTCGTGAGAATAGGAGGAACTGGGATTTTATGTTTAATCGCCGATACAAACGAAAACGAAAACGAAAAAAATACATACATAGGAACTAAGTTTTAAAACTTACATATATGATGAGAAGGAAAGCACTTTAAGTTACTGAACTAACTTAATCACGTCTATATAAATGTCTCAAGGAGGAATAATATGGAGTCAGTGTCCCTCTGGACTACGTCCTGTATACTAAGCCACTCATAAAATTTTATGAGCACACCGTATGAGCGTTATAGCTCTCCTCGATGTCGGATACTGTGTCTTACATAGTTTGTAACTAGAATAAAGTTGTGCGTGCGTTCGTTAAAAATATTTTAATTTTCCGTACACAAGGAATATCACCTTGTAGTGCAATTAAAATGTGCTAAATAGCTATAGAATACGTGAATTCATATTGTTGACGTATATAGGATTTTGTTTTTTTAATTAAGTATTAAACTATTGTTTGACTAATATGGCCACTTCAGTTTCATACAAATATATTTAATACGTATGTTTTTTTTAATAATATAAATATATCACACTTATATTATTGTTAGTAAGTAAATTTTTATTAACAACATTTACAGTTTTGTAATTTATACTAGGCTGAGAAATAATATTTAAAAATGGTGAGGCTATGAAAATAAGTTATTTTCTTGTATTGTAATAATTTATAATACATTAATTTGCATTTTCGTCTTAAATCCTCGGTCTCAGAGTCAAATTAAAAGGGATTGAAAGGGTACAGAATATCCATTACGGAGGTTTTGTACCCTTCGGCTTTTAGACGTACTTCGTAAGATTGTATGCTAGTACTTATATAGACTTTTTTTTCAATACAAAGAATATGTGGAAAATAATTAGTATTTAATTGAAGTAAAAGTTATTAACACAAACTGTTTATTTTCCGTATCTTTTAAATCATAGTGAACCTGATTTTTTGTGTTTAGATCTATTTATATTTCTAAATAACATTTTGAAAAAAAAACATAGCTCTTAAAAATCCAAAAATGACCAAATAAACAGACATCAAATTCCCGCGTGGATAAGTATGTACTAGGCATGATAGCACCATCCGCTCTCGTCCCGTCGGTATTATAAAAGGCGACAAAGGGAATTAACCAACAGGAGATGGGCAGCAGCATCTCCTAAAAACTTAGGTCTACAGCGATCGCCAACTCGACTCCCTAGCGTGGCGATTATGGCAAAAATGCTGAAAATGGCTAGCATTATAGCAATATTATTTATTTATACATCGTCCACAAATGACTTGTCAACAATGTGATAACCACCGGTAGTGCGTCGAACAGCGTACCTAATACTCAGAATATCGAAACTATATTTTTTGAATGTTGATTTAAGCTCCGACTTCAGCATGTCTAGACGACGAAGTGAAGCTTTGTATTAGAATATTTCGGTTTCCAATCTATCTGTTTCACATTGCTGCTGCAGCTCTTATTTACTACATACTAATATGTAAAAAAAGTTAAATTACTAAAATTAAAAACTATATTCAGCGACATAGCAATATAAGCAGGACGGACCGTTACTCCAAATGGATTTGATCAAAGTTTGTTGTTGCGTTTATGCTGACATTGTTTAGATTTAATTCGTAAACTGAAGAGATTAAACAGCGGTATCGAGGGTCGCTCCCGAAGTTGTTGAACTTGTAACAACAGTAACTTGTGTCTTACGCATTTTGAATATTTATGTACGGATTATCTGACATCTTTGTCTTATAACTACTACGGCGGTAGGAAAATTTTGTACTATTATGCAAGTTAGTTTAAAACACCGTCTGGCATCACAGCAATATTATTTATTTATAGGAAAGACTCATCTGTGTTTTGAATATCCTAATTCTGTTTGTCCAAGTTTCCTTCCACGCACAGATTTAAACACTTTTAAATGCTACTTTTATTATACCACTACGATTCTCCCACACTATTTGAATAGAAAACCTATAATAAATTATACCATTAAAAGATACGTTATAATATTGTATATTGACTATGGTACATAAAAAAATATTCCAAGCAAAATTGATTTATCTAAACTAGTTTTAAACCTAAATAATGATGTTGTATAACCCCTTTACGAGTCTTTTTTAAATTCTTATTTATAAAAAACATAATTTTTCTAAGGTTTGTTACTTTTAATATGAGTTTATTATATTAAGTTATCAACTTTAACTTTCAGAAGATTTAGAAAAATAATATAAAATAATAATTTAAATTTTCATTTTATATTATTATTATACTATTGGAGCTAAAACACGAAATGATTTATAACTAATTTACTTTAAAAACGTAGGCTACGTACATTATTAAATCACAAACAATCAAAACAATATAAAGTAAATTTTCTTTTTTCTTAGAAATAAAAGCAATTTTCTCTCCGAGCCACGTTTAAATGAATCACCTATGCTCACCTCGAACATTCAATTCCACGTGATAAATAGCACGGCTGCGGCCGCTCCAATTTCCGATGACAAGCCTACATTAAACGTAAGCGCCCTCTGTCAGCAAGTTTCCAAATAAATAAATTCTCTAAAACTAACTTACTTTGAATTTGGTGTTTGTAAATGCAAAGGATATTTTTTATGTAACCTTGAATTCAGTTTTGATTCAAAATTATTTTAGTTTATTTGTTTTATAGGCTGTTCTACTTATTTAATATCTAATTTAGAATAAAATCTTGTCAAAATGTGTTCCGTGTTAAATACGGTAATTAGGTGAACAAATAAAAATTATTTTTAAACATTTTTAAAGTGTTATTCCACACTTAGGAAAGAAACATACTTATTTAGAAAACATATAAAAATTTGAACGTAGTTTCTATTATCTCTTGCCAAACGATAATTCTTAGTATTTATCTTTGGGTAGAGGAAATTTGTAAAAATCTCCCTACAGAGATGCTAACAACATAAATAAGTTGTAACAAGCGTATAAAAATTTCGACGTAGCTCGATGAGAACGTATGGCTTAGCGGTCAGAGCGCCTGGTCGGTTTCCAGGAGGCGCGGGTTCGAGTCCCGCTACGTTCAAATTTTTATACGTTTTCTAAATAAATAAAAATTGATATTTTTTTCTTACATGACTTAATCTTTCTTGCTCCTTTAGGCAGTAATGCCTCGTGGCAAAACAAGCGATATTTAAATATCTACTATTTAGTCCATGTGCATGAGACTTAGAAAATTAGAAAGGTGGTTGGGCCATGCCCTCCCCAAAATAGTTTGGTGCCAACCCCAGAATTTTTAGTAACATGAAATTGTAGCTGACATTTATATATATACAAAAAGAGCTGTTTGATGTAAAAAGTAATGTCAGCGTATTTTTTTTACGTAATGGGATTCTTATTTAAAATACATATTAAAAAAAATTAATCCTACCGTTTTTATGGCAAGATTTCCATGCCATACATTAAACGTCAACTCAGCTTTAGTCAAAATTATAATTAAATAAATAAAATATAATTTACAACATTGGAACCATTTTGTAACTGTTAGTTACAACTTTATTATATTTTAGTTACAGAACAATGGAAAAAAATATTTATTAAAAACAAAAACATAAGTGCTTAAAACTAAAAAGAAAAAAATAAGCCAAGAGTAGTTCAATAGAATTAACAGCCGGGACCTATTTAAATTTTACGAGGCTCCTTGTGTAGATTTAATTGATTGAAGAATAATTATAGGTCCAGACTGTTAATCCTAATAGGCTTGTTTTTTTTTTAGTTTTATGCAGTCGGGTTTTTTATTAGTATTATGCTATTGAAAATCATTTTATATCTTATTGAAATCCTTGTATTGAGCCCTTTAATTTGATACCCATGTATTCGAAAAGATTTTTTTTACTAAATATAATACAATGGCGTCCCTCCACAGCCATTATATTTTTTTTACTTATCTAAGAATACTGCCAAGACGAATCAAATGATACCTTAATTATGTAAATCCGTTCAGCGGTTCTGGAGATTGAATTAATAAACGTACATATATACATACAAGATACGCGCGAAAACATAAACCAATTGGATAAAATATATTTTGTTATACTTTTATATAAATTTATATAAAAACTTCCTAGTGAAAGAGTAAAAATATTTATTTATTAATAATTAAAATTTAAAAAAATATACTAAACTCTAAGTTAAACAAAGTACTTCTAAAAATGCATAGTTTATTTATATTCCGATAGTCATTATTCAAACAAATGAAAATAACTGGGCTATTTTGTATACATCAAATACCCTCTGGGTATATCCTCTAACGTACGCATAGAATGATTTACTATTTTCACACTTTTCTTCTTTTATTTAGTTACATATTACGGCACTCTATAATTTTGTCCATTCAAAGAAATTACTTGAACTGAGTTTATTCAAGTAGATGAGGTTAAAATATGTAACCAAGAGAAATTTGTAGGTACGTACAACCACAAAATCACATCTTTATTTTATGAAAAAAGTAATAAATGTTATATTATCTACTTGTAAATTTTTGATACAGTTTTGTTCTATTATATTCTTATATATTTTCTTTAAATGCATGATTCTTTGTTTAGAATTGAAAAAAAAAACTCGTATATTGAGAGAAACTTGTCATAAAATATGAAAACCATAATTTTAAAAATCCAGATAATGGTAAAAGATATATATTTTGGAAAATATTGTAGGTATGTAAACTTTTGGCAAAAATATGCGTTTATTGCTAAAATTAATGTAGATGTACGTATGAATAAGGCCAGGTCGAAGAGATCTTCAAACACTGGGGGACCCCAGTTGTAGATCTCTTTACATTGGCAACAGTACATGTTGTTTCTAACTATGCCTCACGAGACTTGTCCGACTCGAACGTTTGCTTTCATAACGCGTTCAGAACACGCTTATAATTCAACCTGAATCGGAATATTCCACCGCCCAGCCTCCTTTCTCAAGTCTTACGTCATCTCAATATGACATCGGGACGATTCATAATAATAGCTCCCAAGTGGATAAAACTATTCTGGCGTACAGATCTAAGGAATCACGCAATTGCTAATCCCAAAAAGATATACAACCAGGGCTCAACCTTGGTCGACACAAGTACAGGCCACCCTCCACCTCAGAACAAAATAATAAAGATGTAAGCCTGACTTACTTTGTGAGATATCTCTTATTCAACATAATTTTATTGGAAGGTAAAATTTCCATATTATGTTTTTATTCATTAATACAGATATTTTGTTTTTATGTATGACACAAAGCAACCTTGTATTTAATGCACTCAGTCCTGCGTTATTAAACGTTGTAATTTAAAATACATAGCCATTTTATTTACACTAAAAAGTCTATTGTATTCCCCATTTTATTATACATAATGAACACTACACGCACACTGCGCAGGATATTTTTGATTTCGAATAAACCAGTTGTTCAAAGTCTAATGCAATTAAACTCTCCGAACTCTGATTGCGAGCCATACAAGCCGTTTCAAACAAGCCAATATGAGCATTTGCTTCGAAGGCATATTACCCAATCATTTCATGTTCCCTCTTCATGCTTTATGAACGCCGCGTCGTAAAATTTTTCGGCGCCAACATTTTATGCCAATTTTTATGGCATTGTCTTCGTAATATTGTCCGAGTTTTTATTAGTCCTTAAAAAGCTTTACGATTACGTCAGTGACGTACAGGTATGATATTAAAAATTTTACCTAAGTAATTACGGTTACTGTAAGTGTTATAAAATTTAATGAAATTCATATATATATGTTAGTAAATATATGATTATAAATTACTTAAATGGATCTCCATTTCAAGAAAACACAATTTTTTGTTCTTTTATACATTTTAGTGAGTAGGATTTGAACCAACACGATATCGCGATCAGCGTTACAGTCATAGATACATATTAGATCTTTATTTACATACAAAATAATATATCAAAGCAACTGTAGATACCCTATCTTATAACATTACAAATGATTATATGCAAAGTAAATACGAACGACGCTTCATTACCCTCCGCCTCAACCCCGAAAAATTTGACCTAAAATATTTTGAAATCCGAATAAGCATCTCCACTAGTCCTTGACACACTCGTTTGTCATTTAGTTGTGATATTGAACTTCGTTTAATAATATTGCAGTATATTTTGCTAACATTTTTGTTTTGTTTTACATAATAGGTCGGGACAAAAGTATTTTCGTATATTGAATGTATTTTTTATATTAGTAATTATATTAGTAATCAAACTTGTACTGTACTGGTGAATGTAACTGGCTGGTTTTAATACCATTAAATGTGATATTCTGAAAATGCAATAAATAAAAAAGCAATTACTTCCCACCATTTTTCAATTGTTTTTCAAGCAAACAAAAAGAAAGTATGTGACGAAGAAATTCGGTACATTTTAAAGTTTTATTACAAAAAAGGTAAAAATGCGACGAACGCCGCGAATAAAATTTGTGCGTACGGACCTAATGCGGTATCAATAAGAGTGGCACAAATGTGGTTAAAACGATTCAAATCTAAAAATTTCAGTGTGAAAGACGACGTCACACAAAAAATCAGTGCCATCTTTGAGAAAGTGGAGCATGATCGACATATTATAATAGTAGCTACGACATTGCTGAAGAACTGAATGTTGATCATAAAACAGTTTTACGTCATTTACGAAAGTCTGGGTACAAGAGAAAACTATCGATTCTAACCTCTACTGTCAGCAACTGATGAGGTTAAAAAGAGCTGTTGAGAAAAACCGGCCGGAGCTGGTGAACAGGAACGGTGAGGTGTTCCACCATGACCACGCCAGACCGCACTCATCTATAGTCACGCAGCAAAAATTGAGAGAGCTTGGCTGGGATGTGTTGATGCATATTCCGTATAGCCTGATCTTGCTCCGTCAGATTTCCACCTGTTTCAGTCATTGCAGAACTCTTTAGGAAGCATAAAGCTAACCTCAAAAGAACACTGTGAACACTATCTGTCACCTGTATTTTTTTAATCAAAAATCTCAAAATTTCTACAGGAACTTATGGGTAGTGTCATGATCCCATGACACTACCCATAAGATGGCAACAAGTCATCGATCAATATTTTCCTTGGTATGAACAATACGAAAATACTTTTGCCCCGACCTTAAATTATTGTAACATATACGTATACTCGTACATTTGGTTCATTTAAAAAGTTTCTATAATAAAAAGTATATTTTTCTTTTCAGCTTCACCTTGTATTCTGCATATAGAATTGTAGGGAGTGTACTTTCCGCCATACAGCCTCAAGTATATTTATATTCTTTTATATGTAAATATGTTTGTAAAAAGTTTGATTCAGCATATAAGCACACACAAAACATTTTTAGGTTTTAACGTGTCCCTAAGCAATGTACTAAGTTTTACAGTAAATAAATTTGGCTTCCGGCTGGCAAATGCATCCAACAGCCATATAAACATCGAGGCAGTTCATCCAGTTTTTCGATAGTAGTTAGTCGAACGTAGCGTAACAGCGCCCTCGCCTTCCGCATCACAGGTTTTCAAGAAGTACGGGTGTCTCTAGTAGTCTCTAGTCCGATGAACCCAATGAACCCTGGCAGTGGATTGGGTAGATTCCAACTATACAATATACTTTTTTCAGTGAAGAAAAAGGTAGTATTGTATAGTTGGAATCTATAATTACTCCTTATTATTTATCTCTATGTTATTTATGTACTATTACTGTATTAATTTGTGACTACCCCTAGGCTAAATAATATATCTTAACGTGAACAATTGCAAATTTCTAAAATCACTTTCTAAAAAAATATTAGAAAATATATAAAAGGTTATATAAAACAACTGATACTCCATAATATAAGTGTACTGGCACACTATTTTATCTTTATTTTTATTGTTTTCTTGTAGTTGCCTATAAACCTTCCAAATTGATCACTAATATTGCTTAGTATCGGATAATCCAGCGGGATGGCCAAGTGGTAAAAGGACTCGTAGGTTACAAATCCGTTCTTCTCTTTACACATTTTAGGACAATAGGTGCTCAAGGCTCCACTCCCCTGTCGACTCTCAACGGTTGCCATTTCACTTTCGAGCGCATACAAGCTCTTTTATCCTCTTAAAGCAGCCACTATTTTAAGTGATGTTTTAATTTTTAACTTTATTTCTACATTTATACCTTCTAATTTTTTGGCGTTGGGTTAGTTGTATATTTGTAACGTAATGTCTTTAAAATGTGCGTAAAAGGCGTAGAACGCAGTGTTAACACTAAGAAATTTCGACAAATGCTTATTACATGAAGATACTGTCTTCAATGGTCTGTAAATAGTTATTAAAAAATGTATACGCAATATAAAATGAAACTTCAAAAAATGGTAGTATGCAAAATGGGCTCGCAAAACAAGGGTTCCGTATAAAAATGGAGGTATGGAGCTTTTTCTTAAATTCAGACGTAGCTTAGCCAGAGACCTTATATGATTTTTCTTGAACTAACACTAACTGTAGTTGCTAGCTGCCAAATTTCATAGTTCTAAGTCAACCGGAAATATCCTATGAATTTTGATTTCTTTGATAGTGTCGAAATATGCGTTTTTTGCGATATAAATATTTTTTTAATAAATGTAGAAGAAGGAATGAAGGCCGTAGATATGAGTATATGTTTTGAATTTCAACTCGATATCTGCAAGTGTTCCCGAGATAAAGGCTCAAATACCCTGTAAGTATATCCTCCAATATATAGGTTAGATGTTCACACGAGTGTAATAAATATTGCAATCTGACGAAATACATGTTCAAAAGTATAACGCTTGGATGCACTAAGTGCTTGTATAACAGAAAGCACTCTAATATCGAAGTGTACGTTTTGCTCTATATTACTATAATAAATACATCATAATACTTCACTAAAATATTAAATAATAATGAAGATAAATGCTAGATAGATCAATATTTATACCATTTTTAAAGTGTTATTCCACACTTAGAAAAGAAAAATACTTATTTAGAAAACGTATAAAATATTGAAGGTAGCGGGACTCGAACCCGCGCCTCCTGGAAACCAACCAGGACCTGGTCGATTTCCAGGAGGCGCGGGTTCGAGTCCCGCTACGTTCAAATTTTTATACGTTTTCTAAATAAGTATAGATCAATATTGTTTACAAAACATAAATATGTTCGTCATACATATATATTTAAAATTTAAATTATTTTTGTTTGAATCCATCAAAGCATAAAACAAATAAATATACATTAAAATATATAACTAAAACCTAAATTTTCTTAACATATCTTACCCATCTAAAAACTTTACTAGTTTCTTTCGATATTGAAGATAACAAACATGCAAACCAAATACGGAATTTCGTCATTTGAATTGGAAAATATACGCGTAAATCGTAAATTTATTTGTAGGTGAACGTCGGTACCTGGCGTACTGCGGCCGGATGGCTCTGTGGGTAAGTGGGGACAATTTTACGACACAAAGACCCTAATTTATTCTTGAACCGAATTTATTCTGTATACGGAGTTGATGACAGAGGACTCTTAAGGTTAATGTAGGTCTTGTCATTTAAAATTGGAACGACCGTGGTTGTGATGTTTGTTACGAGGAGCACAATATCGAAGGTAAATTAGTATAGATTTTGACCTGGTTTAGGCAATAATGTATATATTTATATGTATGTAAAATGTTTGCTTTATATGTTATAACCAGTTTCATAAGCTTTATATACAGCTTGGGGGCTTTGTCTCGACATCAAAGCAAAAAAATGAAAATATAAACTTAAATAAATATTTCATTCCCAAGAGTGAGCATCGAAACCACAACCGTTTACTCACACTCTTGTCTGACATCTGACGTCTTAATCTAAATCAAAATATGCAAACATTATGTTGACTAACATTTTAATAAATATATAAAAATAAGTCATAAAAAATATAGTATTATTATACGTTCTACGAAGTTGTTACGAAATCGAATAAATCATTTGTATATTGGACTGACAGCCCGTACGCTCTTTCACCTATCAATAGTATTTGTGAATACAAATTGCGTTGCTCGACTACAATGTGCCTTTGTTAGCGTAGTCAAGTTGGCGTTATCCCAACCAACAGGGAAAAGGTAACATCTCCTTATTTACATTATATTTATTGTGATATTGTGACAGATATACCTTCACATAATGATATGCAATAAATATGTTTTATGTCAAATCAGTATGCTCGTAGAGATCGTCTTCTCTTAAACTGAACTTCAGTTCAGTTCTTAATTTATGACGCTTCGAGCGTGACAGTTGAGCACCAATCACTTCGCCAATGTCACGTTGTATGGAGAACACACGAAGGACATTGTACGGTAAAAAAGAGACTTATATTACACAATAGGAGAATGCATGTCAAAAAGTAGTCCAATCAAAGTACTGCCTTCACCTATAAATTTAAATTAAACTGAACTTACAAATACATTCAAATAAGTGTAACTACAATAACACTCAGTTTGTCATTTGTCACTCATTATACGTCACAGTAAACAATAGCATCAGCAAAATAATTTACAACAAATAGTAGGTATAATTTTAAATCGCCATCGAAACGAAAACGCGGTTGTCTCAATTCGACATTACATGATTTTGATTTATGTCATTTCACCCAGAATTTTATGGGATGCTAATTTTAAAAACTATTAGGACCTTGAATAAGTTCTCGCTGTTTTTTTTTTGTTTAAAAAAAAATAATTTAAAATATAATGCTTACAATGACATTACTCAAAGTATTGTCCATTATTAGAGACCACTTTCTCCCATCTCTCTGGTAGCAATTGAATCCCTCGTCGGAAAAACGATTCATCTTTCTAGGCAATCCAGGAATCAAACCATTTTTCGGCTTCTTCAAAAGAATGGAAGCACTGCTCGCTTAAACCGTGCGCCATCGACCCAAACAAGTGGTAATCGGAGGGGGCTATGTCCGGCGAATACGGCGGGTGGGGTAGAACTTTCCATTGAAGTGTGTTTTCAGGTAAGTTTTGACTGGTTTTGCCCCATGTGGCCGAGCATTATCTTGTAATAAAATCACTTTGTCGTCTCTACTCGTATAGTGGCCGCTTTTCTTTCAGAGCGCGACTCAAACGCATCAACTGAAGTCGATAGCGAGCTCCCATGATAGTTTCATTAGGTTTAAGCAGCTCATAATAAATTACGCCCTGCTGATCCCACCAAATGCAGAGAAGAAGCTTAGAACCATGGATATTTGGTTTTGGCGACGATGTTGATGCGTGACCCGGCATGCCCCACGATTTTTTTCGCTTTGGATTGTCGTAGTGAATCCACTTTTCATCCCCAGTGACGATACGGTGCAGAAAACCTTTTCTCTTTTGCCGTTGAAGCAACAATTCACACATGAGAAAACGTCGTTCTACGTCTCTCGGCTTCAACTCATACGGCACCCAATGCCCTTGCTTTTGGATCATTCCTAACGCTTTTAAACGTTTTGAAACTGTTGACGCATCTACTTGTAACGTTTTCCCGAGCTCTACTAACGTCTGACATGGATCTTCTTCAAGCAATGCCTCCAATTCTGTCTTCAAATTTTGTCGGTGCTCCAGAACGCTCTTTGTCTTCAAGGTCAAAATCATTACTTTTGAAGCGCCTAAACCAGTCTCTGCACGTTGTATTCGACAAAGCATTGTCACCATATGTCTCAACGAGAATTCTGTGAGCTTCTGCTGCAGATTTTTTCTGAATAAAGCAGTGCAATAAAATTCCCCGCAAAAACACTTTATTTGGCACAAAAGTACACATTTTCACAAAGGGAAATTAAATATGTAGTTGACACTGTAGTAAACACTATTCTACTATAATTTGAGGTTACATATAGTACTGCTTTGGTGATTCGTTGCCGTATGAAATTCCATGCACAGAGTGCCGCAACGCAATCTTTCAAAAAACAGCGAGAACTTATTAAAGGTCCTAATATGATTCCGTCAATTAAGATTTTTTTCAGTTGCATGCAATACAAGGTGGAAGAGGCAGCGCTTTCTACGGAAAAAGCATTTATGGTAAAATATTTCAAACCCATAACTAAAGAAATTAATCAAGGTAACTCAACAGTTTCAACGTAGAATTTTATTTCATATCACGATATTCATCCCTGTATTTCGTGTGACGCAATTACGCAAAGATGCGAAGTACGTAAACGCATACTACTACAAAAATATTACTAAAGGTTAACTTTGAACTTTGCCGCCAATACTTACGACTCGTATCTGGCGTGATACAGGCATGTAAACGCAACTGGTTGTGGATTCGATCCCCACATTTCCATTTCTTTGCTCTGGTTTCGAGCAAAGCGCGGCGTTGATTTCAGCCTCTCAACACGCAATGCCTCCAGAATTTGGCGGAAAATGGAGAACGGAGTGTCTTAACTAAAAGAATTTACTATATTTCTAATATCAACTCAAGTTCACATAAAATAAAAAAAATTCTATCCTATTTATAGACTTTTCCGTCGACTACTTACTGACCGTTGGCTTTCCCCATAGAGCGCATCTATAATTATATTAAATTAACATTATATATTTTACTTATTTTAAGTAAAATCGACTTGTTTAACAATTGCTACTTTATAAATAAAGTGTACTTAATATGATGGACTTTAAAAATTTGTTGTAGAAACAAAACGTTTTGTACTTTGAATTATTTTACAATTTGTTGATAAACATTATCATTATCTATAGCAAGTGACAGTACTACAACTATATAAACACAGTAATTACATATTAACTATTAGGTTGTTCGAAAAGTAATATAATGAAAAAATATTTTATTAAATTATGTGTCATGGCCATCCTGGTCCAGCACTTTTTGAAATCTTTAGATATTCTGATAGTAGCTTGACTCCACGCTTATAAAATTTTTGGCTCTCTGATAAAATTCTTAAAAAAAACTGTAAAATGGACGAAATAAAGTAAAAGTAGGAAAAGGACTACAGTAATTGGGAAGTATGTATAATTTTATAGAACATTTGATACATATCAAATTGATGTTATATAGTACTATATACTTTGTACTTTATTGTTTGACCAAAATTCTTAAGATATTTTTAAAACACTCATAAACAAAGTTTTGTAAATGAAAGACATTTTACGACTTTGTCCCACATTATATCCCAGTTTTACTGTTGCTCAACCTACACTCAGACGAAAATGCGTACCAACTAGATTATTCTTCTCTTCATAGAAGAATAACTACATATATCAATTAATCCAATTATATTATATACTTATATGAATATTCGGATAATCGGGACATAACATAAAACTGTCTCTAGAAAATTAAAATGTTCGACACCCTCCTTGCTTGCTTGTTAAATGTTCCGTCGGGAAACTTTTCACACAATGACCTCAGTAAAGTTTTTGTATCGCCTAAGGAGCATTCGATCCGGATGTTTGCTCCGTGGAAACTACTCAGGGAGAATTATTGCTTTAGGTATGGTGGAGTAAAGTGCGCAGTAAGTCTCTATTATCTGCGCCGTTAGAGTCGCGTGAACGAAGGCTACGGACGTGGTGAGAATGTATAAGCAAACTCCATTTTTATAGCTCTTCAGATACTTTATACGTATGACACTATTTTTACGATTTATTATCAATATGTTGTTGTTTTTCTCAAAATTAACTACATATGGGGCTTATATTTTATTTATGACAGAAAAATGTGTGTCGTTCACTTTCTTACGGTCCCCTTATTTAAAAACATAACGCTTCCTTTTTATAGTTTAACGCAACAGAACTCTAACTTAAGTCTAACGAGACCTAGTATGTAAGGTTCAAATATTTCTCTATTTCCGAATCGAAAATATGCAAGGAACATATATCTCCGAGTACATTTATTTTTGCATAATAATTAGTTATATCTATTTCCCATTTTGGCATGATTTGTCTTACCTCAACATTTAATGCTTCAAAAATGTGCGAAAA
This sequence comes from Heliconius hermathena, assembly GCA_013403705.1. Taxonomy (NCBI): domain Eukaryota; kingdom Metazoa; phylum Arthropoda; class Insecta; order Lepidoptera; family Nymphalidae; genus Heliconius; species Heliconius hermathena. The sequence continues at coordinate 316,133 of JAAIXJ010000264.1, forward strand.
GTGGATTATTTTTTTAGAACAGTACAAACAATTCTTTGAATTATATCTTTATGTTTTAGTGGGTTCCACAGATGTTGAATTATAATGAAAAATATAAACATTGTCAGTCATTCATTCATGTCTTTGTAGTCGATCACTTAGTTATTATTCTTTACTAATAAAATATTGAAATAAATACATTTTAAAATAAATAAATTACATAATTTATTCATTATATATTGTAATTGAATTTACGTCGAACTTTACAAAATAATACTCCAGAGAACTGGATTTGATTTGACAAGACCCTCCTTATCACTAGCCAGGGGACATCTCGATAGAATTTAATTTGATCATAATAGAAATATTTTCCCAAAGGCTAGTCTTATCTCAGTTTATTATAATGGAACTGGGAGTTCTCAATAATTTATAGTATTTATAGGTCTATGACCTTAATGTAGTTAAATAAATGATATTACAAAAGAACGAGACACGTTAAATATTTTATTTTATTATTTTTTTTTCACGCAGTACTCCTTGTCCACTGTAATCCACTCTGTATATAGCAGAGTAAAAAGATAGAACCTAGTGTTAAGACACTCCATTCCGCTGAATCTTTTAGGCTTTGTGTGTTGGCAGAACTCAACGATGCACTTTACCAGAACGAGGAATTGGAAATATTTTTAAATAATAATTCCTTCCTCCGAGTGGGATCGAACCCACAAACGTCGCGCTTACAGTCCACACATTAAAATAAATTGATACTTATATATTTTTATTTGATAGTGGAGTGTGTATATTTTTATAAAGCTTTAAAATTTCATTATTTTATAAACATATTTAAGATTCCATTTTGTGAACGAATTTTGTATTTCAGTTTGAAAAGCAATTTCAGGGTAACTACTAAGTATATGAGATATACGTATCCCATCAGCTCGAATAGGGATCCGATTCACTTGTATGGTGATGAGAACAGATAGTAGGTTATTTACAAAATGGCCGGACAAAATGTAGGCATCAAAACGGGCATTGGTGGCGAGATAATTTTATACACTATTTACTTTCTCCCTTCTATGAATAACCTCAATAAATTCTGGGTTTCTACTGAACCAAAACACCTTCCTTTCTTTTTCTTACCATTTCAGACATTTGATGATACTTACGCTTTTTATGGTAGGTAAAGATAAACTAGTGTGAAGACACTCCATGCTACATTTCCATCAAATTTAAGACGTTGTGTGTTGATTGGAAATTTTGAACTTAACAACGCGCTTTGCCTTACCAGAGTAGTACTAAATATAATAAATAAAAATATTAATTAATTACCCTTATTTATGATTATAGTAGCGACCCCTATGCCGCTACGACCGCTTGAAATATACGAATGTTTAAAAGTATATTTAAGAAAAAACCGGCCAAGCGCGAGTCGGAATCGTCCACCGAGGTTTCTGTACCAATTTCAGTATTGTGATTGGAAAAAACTTCATAGGTTTTGATGACGCGACGATTAAGGTAACAAACTTAAGTTTATTTCCTTTACTCGGCATACATATTCGGCATAGATATGTCTAATATCCCGCATATAGAAGAGTATGCAGAGGGAATCTAATGATTTAAACATTAACTAATATTAAAACACTGCTCTCCCCACTTTCCGCGCAATTTTCGAGGCATCGCATATTGAGTGGCGGAACTCAACACCACTCTTTGTATTATTAGATACTAAAGCGAAAAAATCAAAATATTAATAAGTTATAATTCATTCACACGCTTGCACCACAACGACCTCATTAAATAATTTAAAAAAATGTTGTATTTAAAGAAAAATATTTAATTATACGGTATTTACGTAGACGGTAAGTAGATACGTGTGTACGGCAAGCGCAGTTTTTCCTGCTTAAACTCCGATCCCGATCTTAAATCTTGAAATCTCGGTGTTTTTATCATCATACATTGAAAGCTAAAGATTTAGCCAATTCAGTAAAACTGTTGTATGAAATAAATAATTGCTATAGCAATTACCAAATTTGTCGAACTAAGTGATATATTTTTTTATCTACGAACCGATTGTAATAAAACAAGCTCTATATGTTAAGGGAAGCATGCTAGAATCCAATAGTAAAAACTTTAAAAAATCGTGAAATATTTAAATCAGTTGAGCCAATTCTGAGATTATCGTGAACAAACGCACAGACAAACAGAAAAAAATTTAAGAATCAACATCTCGGATTCTATTACATTCATAAAGGCCCCAATAACATTTTTTCTTATATATCTTCCATGTACAGACATTGATCCGTTTCGATTATAAGTATAGATTAGTAAATATAAAACCCAAAACCAGTCAACTACTAAAAATTACCTAAACATTTATATTAAAACAATGTGGTAATAAATATAAGACAAAATCCTATGCGATTGTATTAAAAAATAAAAATTAAAGTAATTTAATAACAAAAATCTAAGCTTACTCTATTTCTAGTAAATTTATTAAAGTTTCATTGTTATTTATTGAATAGATATGCAAAAACATATCAGCATATAAGGTAACGTAAAAAGGATTCTACAAGTTTCAAAGATTCCCTTTTTTTGCTGTGTGAAATTTTATTTATTATATATAAATAGAATACTTATCATTGAAGATTGAAGAAAAAAAAGAACTTCATAATTATATTAGTACTAGTGGGCGCGCGCAGCTTCGCCCGCTTATTTGCACCCTTAGGGGTGAATTCAACACCACGAAACACGTGTTCAATAAAATATTTTTAACAGTCTGAATTTAATTTTTTATAAAAATCGGTGGCGATTTAAAGATTTTTCCATATAAACTTTCAACCCATTATTTGAACCCTTAGGGGGTGAATTCTAAAAAACCATGAAACGCGTGTACAATGAAATATTTTTAAGAGTCTGAATTTCAAATTTTATAAAATCGGTGTCGATTTAAAAAAAATCCATACAAACTTTCAACCCCTATTTCATGCCTTTAGGGTTAAAAGTTTTCAAAATCCCTTCTTAGTGGATGCCCAGATTATGAAAATAAACATCTGTTCAAATTTCACGTTTCTACTATCAGCGGTTACGGCTGTGCGTGCGTCTTACCTCAGTCAGTCAGGTACATGTCCTTTTATATAAATAGATTAAAGATAAATGTATTGTATAATATGTTTGTACACGTAGCTTCACGCTGTATCCCGCACACAGCAGGGTAGGCAGAGGGAACCTAGTGTTAGAAGACACTCCGTTCCTCACTTTCTGCCGAATTCTGGAGGCATTGCGTGTTGAGTGGCAGAACTCAACGCCGCGCTTAATCTCGACACCAGAGCGAAGAAATGGAAATATAAATTTAAGTAAATATTTCATATTCTCCTCGAGTGGGGATCGAACCCACAACCAGTCGGTTTTACAGTCACACTCTGTGCCGCTGCGCCACGACTGGGCTCATTTAATATATCATATGTATGTTAAAAAAAAATCTTTTCGAATATTGCACAATTTTGTCACCCCGCTATATGTTTCTTTTACCCACTTCCACAGGTTGACTGGAAAAAATCTCTTTTAGAGATAGGTCCACCTTTGTTAACCTCTAATATGAACAAGCAACTAGAAAGAAGCTGGTAATCTTCAAATATATAAACACACACAAATCCACAGACACACCAAACTTATAACATCCTAATGTTTTTAAGAATTGAAACTTCAAAAAACAAAAAATAACGGTTAAATAAAAATGAAAATCCTATAATATTTAATAGATTCATTTAAAAATTATAGGTTCCATCTAAAAGAAATTATAAATCAAAACAGTCCAATGATAAATTTATACATACATTACATTTCTTTTCTTTGTGCGGGATACAGATCGTGTATATAGCAGGGAAGGCGAAGGGAACCTAATGTCTCGATACCCCGTTCCCCACTTTCAACTTGAAAACAAAAAATATTAATTAATAAAAAAAACTACAATGTTTGTTATTTTCTAAAACAACTATATAGCCTACAATAAACCAACAGTCTTATGACAAAATACACGCATCAGTTTCATTTAGACATAAATTAACATCAAATTATATCATGCATACCTCCTCGTTAACGTTCATTGTAGGCGTAGAGAATGCTACGAGATAGTCACGTAATTTGTCTCAGTAAATATATTGCGCCCGCTTTGAATTCTTTGTAAATGAATTTAAGCTACATGTAAATCTTAATATCATTTACAATATATTGTCTATTTGGGAGGTATTTAATATTTTCATTTCTTATCTCTGGTGTCGAGGAAAAACGCGGCGTTGAGCGCCGCTCAATACGTAATGCCTTCAGAATTCGGCGGAAAGTGGGGAACGGTGTGTCTTACCACTAGATAAATACATGTCACTCTCAACGAGGATACAAGAACAAAATAATATTAAAGACAAATGAATAGTTCTAACAAATCAAATAACATTTATTTTTTGGCTAATTTTGATAATAAAAATTTGCATTTTGTATCTGATCAGTTTATCCGCTTTTTGCTTTTATATTATAGTTCCTTCCTACTTAAGAAACTCCATTCCTATATAAGACACTTCTTTTCCCTAATTTTTACTTTTTTTAATTGTTGAGGCATTGAGGCGTGCTAAGTTCCGAAATTCAACGCTGCTCTTTGCCTCGTTACCAAAACCAGGAAATGAAAATATGAAAATATTATTTCATTCCCCCGAATAGGTATCGAAAGCACAACCGTCGCATTAACAATCGCCCGCTTGTGCCCCTGCGCCACGACAGCCTTAAATAATATAATCTATCATTCAACTAAATAAATAATATAATGTAACGTATTTTATAAAATATGTAAAGTTAGAAAATTAAGATATAAGTTAGAAAATTAATATAAGATAATTTAAATATAAAGTTATTATTGTGTTTTTTCAATGTGAATAAACGAGCATAATCCGATATAGTTTTATGGGTAACCGCGACGCGGTGTGGCACCGCACGATTCTGTCACAAATCGTGGCATATTGCCAGCGACCTCTATCAAATACACGTACAACGGCAATACGTTATTTAATACGCTACGTTTAAAAACTTCACTTTTGTGTAGGAAACATACTAGTAAAAAACGTGAAATCAAATAATAATAAACAAAGTTTCAATTTCGTGTATTATGTTTGCATAAAATATATTGCATTATGTCATGTTATTTTTTTTGTTAGCTTTACGCTGTTTTCCGTAAACAATAAGGAAGGCTGAGGGAGCCTAGTGTTAAGGTACTCCGTTATCCATTTTCCGCCGAATTCTAGAGTCATTGCGTGTTGAGTGGCGGAACTCAATGCCACGCTCTGTCTCGACGCCAAAGCGAAGAAATTATAATATCACATAAGTAATTTGCCATTTCTTCGAGTGGGATTCGAACTTACACTATCGAACGCCCTTGTACAACCTTCGCATTGTGTTACAGTAGCACGCCGGTGACCCTGTGCCACGCCTGGCCTGGACCCTGGTCTATTTTACTAACAAATATTTTTTTTTAAAGAAAATTGAACTTTTCGAGGCTACTTATAAGCGCGGCGTTGAGTTCTGCCACTCAACACGCAATACCTCCAGAATTCGGCAGAAAGTGGGGAACGGAGTGTCTTAACACTAGGTTCCCTCTGCCTACCCTGTGTGTGCGGGATACAGAGTGAAGCTAAAAATTGAACTTAAATACGTATAATAAACTATAAATAACGTGGCTATAATAAGTAGTGTAAATATAATCATCGACGAATTCTTCTAAATAATTTCTCCAAAATATTCTTTTGTAGAATTCATAAGACAAAAGCGATAAGGCTTTTAATAAATTAATGGTTGGTACTAAAATAATCAAAAGTATAATTGTAATTTTTTTTGATAATATCAAAAATAAATAAAATATTTATTTTTTAAACAAATATAGATGTGTGTAAGTTTTACTTATAGACTAGCAAACTAACAAAAACGGTTGGTCAGATAAAAATAATAACTGTGATACAGATAGTTTTATTATATTTATATCAAGAAACGCAGCGAAGTTGAATAACAAACAATTTCTCCATCTGCTCAATAGTAGAGTTCAATTATATTAGCTTCAAGTGCAATTGCCAATTGCTGTTGTAATGATTTTATATTTATTAGTTTTAATATTCGCAATAATTTATTATAAAAATATAAATCAACCTCTTTGCTTAATAAAAAGATGTTTTTTAAAAAGAAGTAATATAATAAGTTTATAGAACTGTTACCAGAGAACATTAATAAAATGACGCTTTATGTGGTCGGAAAAATTCGAGATATACTTTTAGACTTGGAGCGGAAGAAGAAAGAGGATCTATAGAATAACATATTGTATTAGAATTTAAGATAGACATTGTACAAGCTTAATAGTATTTAACTCTGGAAGAAATATAAGTTCTGTAAAAGCCTCGAGATGTCTTTACATCTCAGAAGCGGGACACGCCCTATAGTGAGGTACGTACAAAAAAAAACATGCAAACCAAACTTTACACTGCTAGCTTTAGTATGTATAGCTTTTGATTATAAATTTAGTCACTTTAAAATTTTCATTATGTATCTTATTAGAATAGTATGAAGNTAGTATGTATAGCTTTTGATTGTAAATTTAGTCACTTTAAAATTTTCATTGTATATCTTATTAGAATAGTATGAAGATTGATAAGTGGTTAGCGTACCATAGATGATACCATGGATAATACGGTGAGCGGGCCGTACATGAAGTGGTTAGTATAGATGATACCATGGATGATACGGTGAGCGGGCCGTACATGAAGTGGTTAGTATAGATGATATCATGGATGATACGGTGAGCGGGCCGTACATGAAGTGCTTAGTATAGATGATACCATGGATGATACGGTGAGCGGGCCTTACATGAAGTGGTTAGCGTACCATAGATGATACCATGGATGATACGGTGAGCGGGCCGTACATGAAGTAGTTAGCGTACCATAAATGATACCATGGATGATATGGTGAGCGGGCCGTACATGAAGTGGTTAGCGTACTATAGATGATACCATGGATGATACGGTGAGCGGGCCGTACATGAAGTGGTTACCGTACCATAGATGAAATGAAAAAGTAGTGTATATGTTGTATTTTGAGTTACTGAGCCTGCTTGCTTGCTGGTCGGTGGTGACCGCGGGTTACGTCAGGTAGTATATAGTAGAGGTGATTTGAAATTAAATTAATATTTTTGATTATTTATATTGGCTATTTTATAATAGTATTTTTTTTTCCTGTTTGACTTTTGATTTATTTATTGACATTTTGATGATCCATTTTGAATAATTTTTGAATGATATTTAAAAGAGAATGCTTTTGAATTGACAATTCAAATATATCAATCAATTTACTAACGCCCAATATTAATAACCTATCTCCAACGTCAATCTTAGATTGTTTCATACATCTATCCAATCTTTAGATTGCTCATTTGATTATAATAAGTTTTGAGTGAAAATATTTCGAATCGGCAACTAAAATGAAGAAAAAAATTCTGAGTAAATTATGATCGGCTTCTTAAAAAAATGAAGCTAATACTATGTAATATTAAAAAAAATACGCGAATATTTCTGTTATGTTATGCTATTGATTGTTTGTATTAGGATACTCGATAAGCC
>JAAIXJ010000255.1:0-34003 GCA_013403705.1 Heliconius hermathena
AAAACTATGAAATATTGTTAAAATAATAACAATTAAATATAATTCTCCCTCTATCAGGTTGACTTCTTTGAGTAATAATTAAAACAGCAAATTTTAGGTGTGGACCCGTGTAATTCTCGAGTTGAACAAAAAAATATACAATGCTATGGTAGGGTAATTGTAAGATAAAAATACATTATTTATCACCTATGAGCATATGTGTAATTAAAAAAAGGATAGCTATAAAGTTATAACAGGTGTTTGGCCTGAACATTCACGATATTCTTTGTAAAATAACTTATATTAGCTCCTGTACAGTTTTTAAATTAGTAACATATATTATTAGTTAAATATATCATCAGAATATACATAAAAAGCACGTTTTTAGGCATTTTTATATAATCTATTTATAAAATAATCAACATTTTCGGTCAAGTTCAAATCGTACTCATGACCCGAGAGTTTCGTACCAGTTTCATGAATATCATTAAGTTGTCAATTTGTATCAAATTAAGTACAGATTAAAATTTGTACGGTTGCGGTAATGGTTTTTTTTTTGTGACACAAATACAATAAGTTGTCAATTTTTGAAAAATGATTTTGGAATTTTCCTTTATACGTGCCGTATATTTTAACTTCTTAACAAATTTCGTACATGTATATCAACGGGAAGTACCCGATAGTTATGATAGAAAATGCGACAAAAAACGATCATAAGCCCTCATATTTCATCGTCATTTGATTGCGATGAATTAGAAGATAGATTTTTTTGTGCTCTAAGGGAATATAGACTTGAACATTGAGGTATCCTAACCTTCAACCGATCTTGTACAAAATAGTCTTGACAGAGGGACAAACAACAAAGTTATCTTATAAGAATTTTGAGGTATGTACCCTAAAATACCCTTGGCACATACATACATGCAACATACAGGTGCAATAGTGCAATGTCGGTACGTGTCGCTTGTAAGTTATGAAATAATACTGCGGGATATTTTTATAAACAGTGTCAGAGCATTTTTTTCTTGAAACACAATTTTTAGAGGTTGCTCCCAAAAGTTATTTTTTTATATGTTTCTTAAAAAAAATATTAATAACATAAACGAACGAACGGACTGACTGAAGAACCTATTCAAAATATTTCTTTGAATATTAAGTCATTCTTCATCACTGTGTTAAATAATTACGAATCAAGCTAGACTGTTACGAAGATAATCTTCTCCAACAATTCAATTTAGTTTACTTTGTAGTTAGTACTATAAACAATTGTACTTTAAAAATACGTAAATGTATCAACAATCATATAAATAAGACGTTTCTAAAGTCATTCTTTTGCCCAGAATCTTGCCAGCGCGATTCAGAAAACGACGTTTTATGCACAGCGCCATCTATTAGTCTTACAATTGAATTGTAACCATTCGAACATTGTTAGAAAAATACTACTATGTATATGTTAAATTTATTATAAATTTAGATTACACTTACACGACGTAATTAACGTTTAGCAAATAATAACTCAAGAATATAACATTCATTATCATATGTAGTCAATACATATCATAGCGTATGTTTCTATTTTTTTTTTCCAAATATAAATATCTTTAAAACTTTAAGTACATTATTTTTTGATAGAGTGTAGCAGTAACCTTTCCAAACTATAAAAATATTTTTTTTTATGCACAGCGTCATCTACTTAAGATTTAAAATTAAGGACAGTTTAAAAATGCTGTTTTTATTTTAAATTTCACATAACATAAAATTATATTAACCGAAAACGATGTTGTGCTAAAGTATGACAATGATTAATATTCCTCCCCTCGTAATTAGTGTTTAACTCCATAGAATGTTTTTTGCATTATCAAGATTCGTTAGTACCTGCTATTTGTTGTCAATAGATAGCGTTACGTGTATGGAAGAGAGTATCAAGATTCGTTAGTACCTACTATTTGTTGTCAATAGATAGCGTTACTCGTAACGATTTTTTATTATCTCAAATATAAACTTCTTGAAAACTTAAATACTTATATCTTTTGATAGAGTAAAGCGATTACACTGAAATAAACACTAAAAGCTACTATGATTCACTTGTAATTTTTATGTATAAAAGTTGCTTCAATTTATTGTGTACTTCTTACGTGATACGTGTTGACATAACAGATAAACAGATAAACAGACAAAAATTCCAAAAATGTTGGAAATGGATTCTGTTTACTATCCTTTAACACTCTGGCTATTTTTTTTAAAATATTTTCAATGTACAGAAACAACTTTTCTACAGATTTATTATAAGTATAGGTAGTATAGATTTACTTAAATTCTAAAGTGTTTCTTTCGCTAGTTCTTCTCAAATCTGAGACGATAAATTTAGTAAACTGGTGGTAAATTATTTGACATTTAAAAATAAAACGCGTAACTTCTTGTTATAAATAAAATCCAATTTGAATTTGAATTTGTATGGCAGAAATCAGCTTCACACTGTTTTCTGCACACTGGAGGGTAGGCAGAGGGAACATAGAGTTAAGACACACCGTTTCCCACTTTCTGCCGAATTCTGGAGGTATTGCGTGTTGAGTGACAGAACTCAACGCCGCGCTTGTCTTAGACACCAGAGCGAAGAAATGGAAATATAAATTTAAGTAAAAATTTCATCTCCTCGAGTGGGGATCGAACCCACAACCAGTCGGTTTACAGTCACACTTTGTGCCCCTGCGCTACGACTGGCCTCAAATATAGATATATTATCAACAATATTTTACTCCCCACAGCGGTCTCTACATAAAGCCCCATATTTGGGTTTACGACCTCGTTGTAGGGTAAATTGTATCGTATCGTGTACAGTAACGGTCACAATGCTATCGTCTAAATCAAATGTAACCTTTATTAAATATGTCTATGGCATGTCGATTTTACCATACTGTTTTACATATTGTAGTTGTTATTCATAAATTTTTTTACGTGGAATTTAAGACGTGAAACGGAAAGTCTATTTTTTCCCTTTCCTGTAATAAAATCCAGGAAAATCTTCCTTAGTACTTCCCAATACTTCCTAAGCCTACCTACATACATTTCCAAACTTTAACATTTTAAAAAAATATCTGTCAATCACTCAATATCAGAAAATTTTATATATATGTATATAAAAAATATATAAACACGAAATTTATCAATACAAGTAAAAAAGACATCGCTCCAATCCCATACAATACTAATATTAAAATATTTATATGAAAGGTTCCCTCCATACAAATCCCCGAAGCATGTAGCATGGGAATAACTGCACTTAAATATTTCCCCTTCACACTCACCTGTAATAAAGGGGAGGGAAGAAACGCATTATGTGATAAAGTAACTACCGTTTAGAAGCTCTCTGGCTAATTGAACCATGGAATACATTTACCCTCGCGTTATATTGTATTCATGAATTTAGTTGAGGCCAATCGTGGCGCAGGATTAGGAACGTGAGACTATAAAAACGACAGATTGAAGGTTCGATTCCCACTCGAGGAAATGGTATATTTAATATTTTTTATTTCTTCGCTCCGGTAACGAGGGACAGCGCGGCGTTGATTTCTGCCACTCGACCCGCTATGTCTCCAGAATTCTGGGGAAAGTGGAGAAAGAAAATGTATTAATGAGAACGGAGTGTCTTAATATTACGTTCGCAGGTTCCCTTTGCCTAACCTACAATGTGCGGTACAACATATTGTAGCGTATCACGATACAGCGTGAAGCTGAAAAAAACTTAAGAATACCCATAAATATACAAACAATAAGGATAATCTATGTATTTAGTTGATGTTATTACGTAACTACATATATAATAAATAATCGGGTTCCACCACTTAACTCGCAATGTCTCGAATTCTGGTAAAAAGTGGAGAATGAAGTGTCTTCACCATACGTTCTGATTATCCTGCTACTGCGGGAAACGGCGTGAAGCCTGAATTAAGATTAAAAAACGGCTTGTAGAATTAGACTACATTACTACTACATACAACTACATTTGACTAATAACTAAATTATATAAAACAAGATTTTATTTCCTACTCTATAATAAACATCACGGCCCGCTTTTACGAAACATGTATGTAATTAGGGGTTAACTTCACACTTCCCACCCCGCATTGACTTTACAACGCGTCCTTTAGAAGTTAACACTGAACTAATATTTGTTTTATTCGACCGTACTACAGCCACCCTTTCGCGATAAACATATTGACAAAAATATTTTACTCATATATTATTGCTTAATTTTGTTTCATAATATCATGAGGCCAGTCGTGCCAGGGGCACAAAGTGTGACTGTAAAACCGACTGGTTGTGGATTCGATCTCCACTCGAGGAGATGAAATATTTACTTAAATTTATATTTCCATTCATATTTTATCATATTTCCAGTCTTCGCTCTGGTGTCGAGGCAAAGCGCGGCGTTGAGTTCTGCCACTCAACACGCAATGCCTCCAGAATTCGGCAGAAAGTGGGGAACGGAGTGTCTTAACACTAGGTTCCCTCTGCCTACTCTGCTGCGTGTGGGATACAGCGTGAAGCTGATTTATTTATTTATTTATTTGTTTAGATAAGACTTTGGATATGAATTTAAAATCGACGATAGTGTTTATAAATAAATGAAATAGAGAATATAATATATTATTACTATAACTTATAAATATTTATAATGTTATATTATAATTTAGCTGCACGCTGTATCCCGGATATTGCAGGTTAAGCAGTCGAGGCCTACTGTCAAGACATTCCGCTCACTGCGCACTGCGCCACAACGACCTAATACAATATAAAACCCAATTACATATAATAAACCTGTTTTTCTAAGAAAAAAGGTAAAAAAGAAAAGAAAATTACTGGAAAAACCACTAACTAAGTACACAGGACGCCACAGCGCTGGGATTTTATTTCGAAGAAGTCAGTATCGAATATCTTTGGGCTTTATTTGTGGAGCGGCTAATGTGTTTGCTAACTATGACCTTTTTATTTCGCATAAAACGACTCAATACTAAGAATTTTTCTTATGTTTTCTGTTTCTTTTTTTTTTAATTTTATAAGTATAACGTTAATGAGGTTAAGAAGTTTGTAAGTTTGTTGTTCTCTGTTTGTTGTTGAGGCCAGTCGTGGCGCAGGGACACAAGCGTGTGACTACTAGTTAACGCAATAGGTTGTGTGTTCGATTTCCATGAAATATAAAATATTTCAATTTCCTTGCTCTGAATAAAATTCCTCCGCCCTCAGACCTACGTAATTTTAGCAAAGCTGATTTTTTTATTAATAGACTAGTATGTAGGTAAGACAACCACCAATAAACTTAAAAGTGGGGCTATATATATATATATATNATATATATATATTATTTACGCACTATTTCACGCAGTCCGATGGCTCAATCATCCTCCCGCTGCACCATTATATTGTATCCAATATCACATTCTTCAAAAATATAACATAAACAATATAAGAATATTCATATAATTTCCTCGTTCCCTGAGCGGCATTCATAAATCAGTACAAAGCGAACTCCATAGATACGCTATGATGTACGGCGTCACGGGACCCGCACGCCGACGACCCTTGATGTTGTCGATATATTTTGTTTAACTTGCAATATTAGGCCGTCGTGGCACAGTAGGACAACATCTTACTAGATACAAATGTCTTCAAGTTCGATCAAGGAATGGTTCTATATAAATTATTTGCATTTGGCTTTCCTGGTGGATAAGGCGCGGCGTTGAGCTGTACCACTCAATAAACAGTTTCTAAAAAAATGGGCAGAAAGTGGAGAATGGAGTGTTTAAGCAGAAGATTTCCTCTGCCTACACTGCTATTGGAAATTTGATTTGATTGGAGGGGAAAAAGCATAAAGTAGCTATATATAGAGTGTCTATATAATCACGTAGACATTAACAGGTTGCCAACTAAGTAATTGCGGATTTCGTTTGGTGTCCGTTGAAAAATGGAAAATCGAAAGGAACATTTTCGTCATATTTTGCTTTTTTATTTTCGCTGTCTACTTTGAACTCTTACCACCCAATCGAACGATCAATTCTGATGTCTACATTGAACAACTAACGAAATTAAATAATGCAGTTGAAGAAAAGCGGTCCGTAATGGAAAATCGAAAGGTATTATATTCCATCATGATACTGCAAGGCCACACACATTTTTGGCTATTCGGCAAAAATTATTGAAGCTTGGATGGGGTGATTTGCCACATCCACCATATAGTCCTGACCTTGCACCATCTGATTACTTTTTGCTTCGATCTTTACACAACTCCTTGAATGGTATAAAAAATCAATAATGATGATGATGTCAAATCTTACCTGATTCAGTTTTTTTCTAATAAAAACCAGAAATTTTATGAACGTGGGATTATAATGCTGCCTGAAAGATGGCAAAGGTCATTGATCAAAATGGGCAATACATTACAGAATAAAGTTATTTAGTTCCATGAAAAAATTGTCTTTTGATTTTCTAAAAAAAATCCACAATTACTTAGTTGCCAACCCATACCTTTGAATATAATAATTAGAAATATTTTATTGTATGGAATACAAATATTTCGTTACAATCAATGAAAAAATATTTGCATTTGTGATATGTTAGGAATGTTCAAGAGATAGTACTAAATTACTACTATATCTTAAATCTTGAAAATAAGTTAAATCTTGAAAATTCACCTAAACCAGATTGTTTTAAAATCATATTTCTAAAATAATCAACTTCACGCTATATCCCGCACACAACAGGATAGGCTGAAGGAACCTAGTGTTAAGAAACTCCGTTCCACACTTTCCGCCGAATTTTGGATTTTGGAGGCATTTTGTGTTGAGTGGTGGAACTCAACGCCGCGCTTTGCCTCGACTAGAGCGAAGAAATTGAAATAAATATTTCATCTCCTCGAGTGGGGAACGAACCCGCAACCAGTCCATTTTACAGTCACACTTTGTGCCTCTTCGCTACTTCAAACTGGCTTCAAATCATATTTCTCTTTATATAACACCAGATAATGGTTTTAAACATACATAATATATCAGTTCAATATATTTCTATTAAATAAAAATAATTTGTATAATAATATCGTCCTGTTCTAATATATATACTAGACAGAAAGCTAATTAACAGTAAATCATAACAAAAGAAGTATTATCTGTAGCTCGAAATATAACAACAATGAGATAGTTCAATATTGTTCCAAATATTTATTATTATTGAGGTCAAAGTTAGTGAATGTCATGTTATGTTAAGAAGAAAGTAATCTAATATTATTTTCCACAAATATATTTAAGATATTTTTAACATTTTTAAAGTGTTATACCACACTTAGAAAATATTTCTATATAAGTATATTTAAGGTAATTTAACTTATTTTTATTGAACTTCCCGCTGTATCCCGCATGTGTCTGTCAGGCAGAGGAAACCTTGGATTCCAGTTAAAAATAAACAAGTAAAACCCACCATTTCATGCTTATTGCCCGATTATCGGGTAATTGTGTGTAGAGTGGTTTTTGTTAACCAATCTATAGTAAATGAAAAAAAAAATACATTTCCAGTGTAGAAATCGATACCTTTACATAGTAACGCTGAGCTGCTTTACTACAACGACCTTGTAATAAAAACATCAGCTGCACGCAGTATCCCGCATATTGTAGGGTAAGCAGAGGGAACTTCCCAACGTTCCCAACTTTTGTGTGTGTTGAGTGGCAGAGTTCAACGCCACGTTTTTGCTTTGATACCAGAGCGAAGAAATAAAAAATATAATAAATAATGGCATATTAATCAAAAATTCTAAGCAAAGCCGTAATATACACAATATCAGCAGGAAACATCTCGTTAGATAACTCACGAAGCTTTCACAAGGCTTTAAAAGCTCAGCGCTCACAATCGATTGGCAACAACGAGCGACGCGTAAATAATGCATCGATGGGAATCAACGTGAAGCTCGTGAAAATTTCACATGTGCCAATATTATTTCATTATTTTTCAACCTTTTATATATAAATGTAGGGTCTATTTTTCATTTTTCGTACGTAGGGGCCACGGGCGGAATTAAATGGAACGATTATATGTAAGTCTTGGGATTTTATACGTTTTGTATGCAATGTTGTTACATATGTTACGACGAGGTTAGGTTACGCGATCGCCTTATATAAATATATATGTATCTACATATATATGAATATGTGAAGTAAATATTTGGTATCACTTTTTGCGAAAATTGCCCGGACGGAGTTTGACATTTGGAACACAATTTTTTTTTATAAATATGATAATGATACAGACATTTTGAATATATAAATTGTTAATGAATATTCAATTTTAATATTTCTAGAAAGCCTTAATTTATTAGAATATTTATAAACATAACATTTTAAATCTTTTAGTAACTATATTTCATATTCCGTTTAAAATTACACTTGTTCTTTTTAACGTTAAAGTAAAACATAAAAGTTCTTTCAGCCATTGTATGAAGTATTTTATGCAAAAAACTGTAAAAATAGCCTTTAAACGCCCGTCTAACAAAAAAATCATAGAATTCTGTGGTATAGTATTCCGGAATATTTCGCATTTCCTATAAAATGTGAAATATTCATCCTTTTTGCTATGCATATAGGTGTAATAGATCGTATTTTTCATTCAGAATATATTGTATATATTTTTCTTGCTTCATAATATCTCACATAATATAAAGTAGCAAAGGAAACCGAGTGTTAAGAAACTCCGCTCTGCATTTCGCCCATCTCCACTTTCGAAACATTGCGTTATAAGTAGTGTATGAGTATATTGGAAGGCAAAAAAATGTACCTTTCCTTTTTCTGTTTGCAAGTAGGTAATTTAAAATTCAACGCCGCGTTTTGACTACCAGAGCGGAGAAATGAACATAATTTATTCAACATTTTTATGATTATATAATAATAAAGTAAAACAACTTTATTTTATATAACTATAGTTATATGTTGGTGGTTTATTATGCATATTGTAACTGATATCCCAAACACCTTTGAATATGTTATTCAATAAATAATGCCTTGGCTCGTGATGTGTCTAGTGGTTAGAACCGTTTATAGTTGTGATCGTGAAGAATCCAAAATCTTTTAGAGATTCAGAGGCAACAGTATTAAGAATTCTATATTATGCCATTAGAAGGTATCGCTTTAATAAGATATTTGCCATCAGAAGTTGTTCTTGTGTCAGTTATTTAGATAACTGGAAACTCGACAATATGACATTGTCATAACTCGAAGCTCGTCCGAAGAAAAGCCAAGAGCGCGTCCTATCTTCCTCTCCACTATAACTGCGAACTAGTTATAATAAAAGGAAGAAAGAGTACGGGCACCGCCCCGCCCCTACACCGTGAGTTCCGACCAGACCGTGGCTTTACAGTCATCGTTGAACCCTCCGAGACGTTTGTGTGTGATCTTTCCGAAGGTACTTGTTACGCTTGTTTATATTAAGATTGTATTAGAATGGTGATTCGTGATGTTGATTGATTTGTGAGATCAATATAAGTCGTTGGAACGAACGCACTACCGCTAGGCGGCCGATATGTTAAATAAACGCACGGCACACACCCCACAGTCGTGTCTCGAACCGTAGGCGGACACTACTACATACACCAGAGTTCCAGGACATAAAATAGCACCACACACCCGTACGAGACAGGCGGATACTACTACATACACCGGAGCTGGGACATAAAATAGCACCACACACCTACTAGTCGTATACCAAGTCGTAGAACGGATATAATTTTTCATTTTCTTTTCTAGAAATATTATTTGATCATCTATATTTTTTAGCATGACACTGTATTCCACATATAGCAGGAAAGGCAGAGGGAGCCTAAGAGCCTATAGTTAAGACTTTTAAGACACTTTCATTCTCCTCTTTTTTCGCCGATTTTTCGAGGCATTGCGCGGTAAGTGGCGAGAAAATAAAAATTTATATTAAATATTTTATTCCCCCTTATCGAAACTCGAACTCACAACCGTCGTCGTCCGTGTACGTTACAGTCACACGTTTACGCCCCTGCGCCACGACCACCTTAATATTGTAAAATATTAGAATACCTTCATAAGATATTCAAACACAAAATGTTGAGATCTGATAGGTACAAGTAGTTCCCTAATTATAACTCCTACACAGGCATCAATAATAAAGTTAAAAAATGGAAAAATGCACTCTATATTGAGGTAATAGAGGTGAAATTTCATTATGACTTCATAAGGTGCAGCCTCCGACACGGTGCTATGAAAGGATCAAATGTTAGATACTTTATGGTACATAAGATGTTAGAAATGGATGGATGAAGTTTGTAGATTTATTTATATATTTACCTATCCATTTCCCATCCTACTAATGAGGCTAGTCGTGGCGTAGGGGCACAAAGTGTGACTGTAAAATCGACTGATTGTGGGTTCTATCCCCACTCGAGGAAATGAAATATTTATTTACATTTATATTTTAATTTCGTCGCTGTGGTGTCGAGGTTAAGCGCGGCGTTTAGTTCCGCAACTCAACACGCAATACCTTCAGAACTCGAACTTCGAAGAAGATCGAAATAAAAAAAGATTTCAATAACACTTTATTTGACAATTTACATATCCAAGAAATAAAGTCGTTAGTTAGCGGCTATTAAACATTCAACAGTTTTGTGAAAGAGCCGAAAGTTTACCCGCGAGCTTTTAAATAAAACAACTGAAACTGAACAAGGCGGGGGTGAGAAGCTTTTTGGTAAATAAAACGTGAATACTGTAAGGCGATATAGTAGCGTAGCTTGGAAATATCATACACGAAGATTGTAGGTTCGATTTGATTGCGATTTGCGTTTGAAATTGTTTTGACAGGCCGTAGTTTCCTGATTGTATATGACAAAATGTGATATACATAGTGGTAATAAAGAGTTTCGTCACCTATAACTCTATTTGACAAGGTGGATGTAATGACCACAATTTAAATAATTTGAATTACCTTCAATATAAACTGAAAAATCCTTTTTCTAGTAACTAGGTAATCAAAAATGTCTAATAATAATCAATTTGTGAACAATTTTATTTTTGATTTCATTCCACACATACCACAACACACAAATTTATATTTGAAAGCTCAATTGCTAGTCGTGGTACGAAAGTATCCACTTCTATTCCTATCCGCCTTCAAAGCTCTTATTTTATTTGAATGAGTAAAACAACATCGTAATGTTTTCCTTTTTATTAAGGTATATCTCCCACAGTGATACGAATAAATTAAAAAAAGCTTCATGTTGTATCCCACACACATCAGGGTAAGCAGAGGGAACCTACTATTAAGACATTCCGTTTCCATTTTCCGCCGTATTTTTTTGTCGCGTGGCGGAACTTAACGCCGGGCTTTTGCCATGGTGATAGAACGACGAAAGGAAAATATTAATAAATCATAATTCATTCCCCCGAGAGGGGATCGAACCCACGACCGACGTGTTACAGTCACACTTTGCGCCACGACGGCCCCTTCAATAAAGTTAATCCTACTGTCTAAATTACAGACATTATGTGTTAGATGACAGAAGCTACAAAACATGGCGCAGTTTATCTTATAAAACCTCATCAATCCCCCAGTAAAATTATGTTTGTTTTTGAGTAAAGATTGAACATATCATGTCTAAAAAGAGTCGGAGGCCAGTCATGGCGCAGGGGCATGGCGCATGAGACTATAAAACCGACTGGTAGTGGGTTTGATCCCCATTCGAGGGGATGAAATATTTACTTAAATGTATATTTCGATTTCTTCGCTTTGGTGTCGAGGCAAAGCGCGGCGTTGAGTTCTGCCACTCAACACGCAATGCTTCCAGAATTCGGCAGAAAGGGGGAAACGGAGTGTCTTAACACTAGGTTCCCTCTGCCTATCCATGCTGTGTGCGGGATACGGCATGAAGCTGATGCCTAAAAAGGATAAAAATTAATCACGGATTGTTGTCTTTGAAAGGTTTATCTCTACTTACATTGCTGTATGCAATCAAAACGACCGTTATCATCATGTCATCGTGTACATTTATTTTATATTAAATTTATTTTATATTTAATTTACGTTTACATTATCTTATACTTAATATATTATACCAAATATGAAATTTAAAAGCCTTGATTTCAGTTATAATTACATTTAAAATGGACATAAAATGTTTATGAGTTTGAAGCGGCGTTATTAGGTTTTACGAGCAAACGTAAAATAAGACGGACTTGTATCGAAATAAAAACGGTTTATACTAGATGAAATAGAATCAAAAATGGACCAGCGATGCCAAGACTGATGGCGATTTGCGGCTACGTTGCAGTGCCTATACAATATAGATAGTAATGTAAGCGAAATATATTTATAAATGTACACGTAAGGCCTTGTATTGAGACACTCCTTTCTTCACTTTTCTCATAAAATATTGCGTGTTGAGTGGCGGAATTCAACGCCGCACTTTATCTTAGAGAATGAAAATTAGCACAATCACAGTTTATATATAGAAGGAGTGTAGAATACTAATTAAAATCAGCTTCACGTTGTATCCCGTACGCAGCAGGACAGGCATAGGGCACCAATATCCGCCGAATTCTGGAGGCATTGTGTCGTGTTGAGTGGCTGAACTCAACGCCGCCCTTTACCTCGACACCAGACCTCGCAATAAAGCTGACTGCCAAGAGCAACATTTTGTTAAAAAGCTTTTCAGATTATAGGTCAGTTACGTATCATGAAGGCACGAGTGAAATGAATCAAGTTAAAATATCAGGTATCAGTGGTAGATACAAATCTTTATCTTGATAGATCGATATAACTTTGTTAGAATAATAAAGTAAAAAAATATTTTAAAAAAGGCATTTTAGTATTTTTAAAAAATTTTAAAGTGTTATTCCACACTTAGTAAAGAAATATACTTATTTAGAAAACGTATAAAAATTTTTGAACGCAGCGGGACTCGAACCCGCGCCTCCTGTAAACCGACCAGGCGCTCTGACCACTAAGCCATGTGTTCTCGCCAAGCTACGTCGAAATTTTTATACGCTTGTTACAACTTATTTAAATTTAACAAAAAAAAAATTTATACGTTTTCTAAATAAGTAAGGCATTTTAGTACAGTGATGTGTGAATGGGGAACGGAATGTTTTAACACTAGGTGCCCTCCGCCTACCTTGCTGTGTGTAGGACCTATTTGTACATATATTTATTTATTTTATTTATTAGTTAAACAAGGTAATAAGTTTTATTTTGTATATTAAAAAATCCATGTTCCATGAATATTCCAAATTCCATACTATCCATATTACATCATCCATATAATACATTTTGTGCATTTATGAGTTATCTTAACAATATAATAATATAATAATAAGGCAATCATGATAATAACCACTTAATCAGTCCCTATTAAGTATTTATGTTGCTATTACAGATATATTGCGATATCGTAGAGGATTAAACGATCATGACTGGTGGTCCGGTAATACGCTTAACATAATATTACTAAGGTTACATTCTTCATATATAACTTTACGTTTCACGCTGTATCCCGCATATTGCAGGGTAGGCAGAAAGAATTTGTAGTTAAGATATTCCGTTCCCCAACTTACATCTTATTGTCGAGAAAAGTCTCGAAAATAGTCTTGAAAGACGCGCTTTGTTTTGTTAGCAAATCGTGGAATTGAAACTAATTCCCTCGAGTGGGAATTGATCCCGCAACCGTTCCGTTTACAATCATACTCTGTGCCACTGCGTCAAGACAGCCTACGAGATAATAAAATGTACGTCAGTTGTACAATTATAATATAGTCTTTGTCCGAAAATTAGTTTACATTATCGTTGTCATTTGATTTCCATTTCGGTTCTCCCTAA
This sequence comes from Heliconius hermathena, assembly GCA_013403705.1. NCBI lineage: Eukaryota > Metazoa > Arthropoda > Insecta > Lepidoptera > Nymphalidae > Heliconius > Heliconius hermathena. The sequence continues at coordinate 13,846 of JAAIXJ010000255.1, forward strand.
AAACAACTTTTTTGAAGATGAGAAATGAAAAGATAAGGAAATGTAAGATTTATGAAGCGACAGTGAATGGAAGTCAGTTTGCAGCAGAAGGAACCTAGTGTTAAGACACTCCTTTACTTAGCCAAATTCTAAAGATATCTGAAGTATTGAGTGGCGTAACTCGACGCCGCGCTTTACCTCGACACCAGCGAGAACAAATGAATATTCAAATTTAAATAAATATTTTATTTCCTCGAGTGGGGATCGAACCCACAACCAGTCCCGTTTACAGTCACACATTTATGCCCCTGCGCCACGTGTGGCCTCAACGTGTAACCTTTTTGATTTGATTTATAATAAAAATTATTCTCCACTGCACTATAAACGATCAAAATCCGTCTAGTTAAAATTCTAGAGCAAAATTATATTTAAACTTGAAAATTTTAAAGCGACCATAATAGTCGGTTCAGTCGGCAACTAAAAGTAAAAAATATTTTGTGAAAATTTTAATGACTACAGCACGACACAGTGGTAGCAACTGTTTTTCAGATAATATACATATATAAAGTCAAGGTTTATATTTGTGCGATTCATATATCTGGATAAGTCTGCATTGATAATAAATAAGGTAAAAACTTTAAAATACTTATTTAGAATGTGGACGTGAATTAACACTTTAAAAATGTTAAAAAAAAGGTAAAAACTTTTTTGTATTTTCAAAATCATTATTTAGATGTCCAGTTTCTAGGTTCTTAAGAAAATTGTATAATTTGTTCATCTTTCAAATCAATCATTACTCTTTTTTCGCCTAGCTTAAAAAAAATTCTTCAGAGACACAGCTGATTTACGTTCATAATAAATAATTTATTTGGTGTATATGTTGGTAAATAATTTATTTGCGTGTTGAGAGGCGGAACTCAACACCGAGCTTTGCCTCGATCCCAAAACGAAGAAATTAAAACATTAAATATTTCATATCCTCGAATTGGAATCCAACTGACAACCTATGTACCTGTTACGTTTACAGTAAAGCTTTTTGCCACTGTGTCACTGGTCTTAGGACATATAAATTATAAATTTCAATATTAATATAAAAACAAACCGCTCTGCATATATAATAAAATTGCACAAAATCTCTTGCAATCTACGAAAATTTAAGTAACATTTGAAGCACTTTTGACCCAGTTTATGGAGTCGCCAGATTTTTATTATGATTTTATAATTACTAATTAATTTATTTATTCGTTTTAAATATAATAATGTCAAGATTTATGAAGTTATATCCGCGTTTTAAGCTGGATTGATTGTCATATAAATAGTTCCTTGGCTTTTTTATTTTTCATAAAATGAAATAATATGGGAAGAAATAAAATATTAATGAAGCTAGAAAAGCTAGTAAGTAAATAAAATACTTGTTAATATATTTAATTATTTACTTACTTTCGTATGTACGTATACGTACCTCTCTCTCTCTCTCTCTCTCTCTCTCTCTCTCTCTCTCTCTCTCTCTCTCTCTCTCTCTCTCTCTCTCTCTCTCTCTCTCTCTTTCTCCCTCTCTCTCTCTCTTTCTCTCTCTCTCTCTCTATGGGGCGATGATTATATTTTTATTTTGTCGAAGTCGAGTGTCTCAACACTAGGTTTCTTACGCCTACTCTGCTATAATTCACCCCCATAATCCCGCGTGGATACAACGTGAAGCTAAAACAAAATAAACATTCCTCTCGACACGTAACGAACCCACAACCATCGTTATACAATCAAGCGATATACTGCACCACAATGGATAGCACAACAGCAAAGCTATTTATTTAACATTAAATTGATGACAAAAGTAACTCTGGCGACAGACAAATTGATCTTTTTCGAAATTGGCTCGAAAGAGGATAAAAAAGTTCTCGTTATTAATCACTCGAGATCGCTGGAGCTTTGTTGGAAATAACTTGTTCGAGGTGAGGTGACCGAGGAGTGGGTCGATTGGTGAATATATTCCTTTTGGTTACTTTGGTTATTACATTAGTTTTTAATTATATTCTATTTTTTTTTCAGCTTTATTCTGTATCCCGGATATAGTAGGGTAGGCAGAGGGAACCTACTGTTAAGATACTGCGTTTCACCTTTTTCCGCCGTGACATTTATCTGCGCCTGAACCATGAATAATAATTATTTTATTATCATTATTTTTCTTTGTTTTGTGCTTGGTTGTAGATTTTTCTAAATAAATTCGTTAAGTATTTCTTGTGTTCTTATGTTATAAGCGACCGAAAAATATCACGTTTACATTATTAGAAGAATTAAAATAAATTCAATCAGCTTCACGCTATATTCCGCACACAGCAGGGTAGGTAGAAGGAACTTAGTGGTAAGACACTCCGTTTCCCACTTTCCGCCGAATTTTGGAGGCATTGCGTGTTGAGTGGCAGAACTTAACACCGCTATTTGCCACGATACCAGAGCGAAGAAATGGAAATATAAATTTAAATAAATATTACATTTCCTCGAGTGGGGATCGAACCCACAACCGTAGCGTTACAGTCACACCCTTGTGTCCGGGGCTTCGACGGTCTCAAGACGGCCTTAGAAAAATAATAAATAAAATGTCAATAACTTGGATTTTAGTACCAAGTACTGAAATTAGATACATTAAGTGTAACTTATGTAGCTTCATTCTGTATTCCGGATATTGCAGGTTAGGCAGATGGAGCCTAATGTTAGGAATTATTATTTTAATTTTTTGATTATTTACATATGAAAATAAAATAATCACTATCTGAAAAAACAATGTAGTACCTTCAGTGGAAATAAAACCCACAACCGCTGTGTGTAGACTAGCGCCACTGTGCCCCTGCGGCATAATTTAAAAAAAAAAATCATATAACAACATGATACATACCAACTGTATAAATAACAAAATGTAAATGATATATTTTATACAATTCTTACAATCAGCATATTTTTAAGACTAAAACTTTAAAATAAAAAAAAATAAGAATATGTTGATATTATTATATTTTTATTCTCCTAATTACCCTTTTTTGATAATAAAAACAAAAAGTATCGATATATATAGATATGAGAAACAAAAAGTATATGATTCCGGCCAGGATCGAACTGGCGGCCTTCTGCGTGTAAAGCAGATGTGATAACCACTACACCACGGAACCACTTATACAACTTTACAAATTATTGCAACAAAATATTTTTTGTTAACATGAAAATGAGAAAATAGATGACTTTCAAAACAAGTTTATTTATTGATTAAATGTAATAAAATAATTAATAAATAAATGATTACTTATCTTATTATACATCGACAACTAGTAAATGATATAATATATTGAATGGTTGGAATAAAATATTTACAATATTTGATTAAATACAATTCACACCGTTCTTCAATTTTCATTATATAACCAGAGGGTAAAGACACTCCGTTCTCCACTTTGTACCTAATTTCGAGATATTACTTGTAAAGTGGCGAAATTTAACGTTTTGTCTAAACTTTGAGGAAGCACAATTCTAGTGAAGATTGAACTAACAACTGTTGCAGGTCACGGTGTCCACTGCGCACCGACGTCTTTCCATCCATATATATTAGACGTATAATAATAACTTAGTTAGGTATCAGATTCGGTCCCAGCACCTAATCACGTCAGTATTACGCACTTCCGCTCGCTGATCTAATACCGCTATTATTGTACACACAATGGGGTCAATGACACTACTTGTTGGGAGGCTTAAGTATAGTTTATAGTAGTGTAATGTTTAAATGAGCTTACTTATGTGACTGACTATAAATTATTATGATTAATTTCTTTGTATGTGTGTTATCTCTTTATTTTTATTGCCGAAGTTACAATAATACAAAGAACAGCGTAACCCAACACACAATGTCTCGAAAATTGGTTAGTGTGTGAGGAACTGAATGTCTTAACACTAGGTTCCCTCTGCCTACCCCGCTGTGAGTGTGATATAGCGTGACGCTAAAAAAAGGTTGACATATTAAGATAAGACTTTTTAAACTTTTTTTCCAGCTCAACTAAAAAAAGTTCCACAGTAATAAATCCTGGTCAAGTGAAAGCACCGTGTAATGAATACGAATCCATTTTTCAAAGCGCCGGCGGCCGATAGAGGTTTTATTGCGGCCGCGATCAATCTTAGCACGAATATGTCATGGTCGGTCTCATTGCTCTCTGGAATCGATGTGTGATATGTTTATAACAGCGTCTAACAGCTGTGGGTTCTGTTCCCACTTGGGGGAATGGATTATTTTCTTTTTCTTGGACTTGTAAGAAGACTAAATTGTGGCACTGATTTGTTGATTCGGGACACGCAATGTCCGGAATATTGGGAAACGGAGTGTCTTAACACTAGATTCCATCTGTATACTATGCTATATGTGGAGTGCAGTGCGATGTTATATAAATAGTTTCTTAATAAAAACGGCCATTCGTCTCGACTGGACGTTTTTAATACGATTTATATATAATATAATAATTTTAATAAAAGAAGCCGTCGTGGCGCAGGGGGCACAAGCGTGTCCGACGGTTGTGGGTTCGATTCCCACTCACAGGAATAAGTTTATTAATACTGTAATTATCTTCGCTCTGGTACGAAGGCAAAGTGCGGCGCTGAGTTTCGCTATTCAACACGCAATACCTCAAAAATTTGGCGAAAAGTGGGAAACGGAGTCTCTTAACATTAGGTTCACTAAGCCGACCCCCCGCATACAGCATATGCAAGATACAGCGTGAATCTGTAAAAAAATTTTTAAATGTAACCTAATAAAAAAGTTTAAAAAACTACTAAATTTAGTAAATTAAAAAAACAACTGAAGTTCAGTAAACATATTTTCGGCTATTTCAGTAAACGAGCCAGCAGTTGAAGTGACCGCGAGTCGTCGACTTTGTATGGAGGGTCCGAAGTAGGTCAGTCTGTTAGCTTTGCTGTTCTGGTTAAGAGTGGTGCTTTCTGATTAGTTTAGAAATACTTGTAAACGAAACGAAAAACAGCGGTGTTTGTGTAGCGGTAAAATTAAATGTAGGTAGTAAGAACTTTATAAGAAAAACGACGAAAGGACATGTGGCTTAACGGTCGGAGCGCTGGATGGTTTGGAAGTTCAAATCCCGCTACGTTCAAATTTTTATAAAAAAGCAGTAATTTTTATTTATGAGCTTTTTATCTTTTGTAGCGGACAGTCCTGCCCGCTAATGGGAAAACGGTTTATTTACATTTTTTTTCTGTTTTATTAACTTTAATTATATTCTGAAAAAAATATTTAGTTTTTATCTTGGGTCATATAAATAAATATCGAAACAATATAAACAAAAATACATGAAAAGTAAAACTTATTTGATATACCTACATCATAATTTACTCGAGAACTCCTAATTACTTAAAACATATATATCATTTCTGTACTATTATATAAAAAAACAACATATACTTATTAAATGTTAATTTTGCTGCGATCAAAATAAAAAAGTAATAACTACCAACAAAAACATATGATTCCGGCCAGGATCGAACTGGCGGCCTTCTGCGTGTAAAGCAGATGTGATAACCACTACACCACGGAACCAGATGGCACGTGGTTTCAATTATATATACACAATTTTTGTAAATACATAAAACAGTATAGGCAAACTGCTAATATATTTATGTAACGTATATTTTTACTTAATATTTTTATGTAATCGAAAGTCGCCACTCTTCATTTAAAAAATATGTAATATGTAGAGAGAAGAGATTGATGAGACTCGAGACTCGGGTTTGTCCGGTTTTTTTTGTTTATCTATTTATTCATATGTATTTATGTGTTTTATCCATTGAGTATATGTAGTAGGTAGATTTTAACGCCATATTTTGCATATTATTGATTTAACTAAAAAGACATGAGATTTTTTTCATATAAACAATGAATTCTTAATAGACTTTTATATTTCTACTTCGATCCTACTAATTCTACAAATATTATAAAATTTGAAAGTTTGTGAGGATGGATGTTTCTTCCAGTGTGACGCAAAAATTGCTAAACGGTTTTAGATGAAACTTATAGTAATATATTTTATACATTAGAATAACTCATAGGGGACAACTTATGTAAATATTTCAGATAATATAGCTGTAATATAACAAAAAGATGGCGAAGCCGCTGTTGCTCGCTAGTGTTATAAAAAAATGAAATACAATATTATCAAAATTTGATTGTATGTATGCTACATAAAATTAATCAATACTCTTAAGTACAGTGATTTCAGCTGTTTGGCACTCAACCACTTCCTTCTGGTTGACTTGAGAAGTTTTATCTTAGAAATAAGGCTCACCTTTGTAAACTAACCTTTTAATCTTATGTTAACTATTTTTGTTCGTATTAATATACAATAAAGACATTTATTATTATTATTTAAAATTTAGATACTAAAAATGGAAAAAAAATTAAACCAACTTGGAGCAGCGGTAAAGCGTCTGATGTGGTGGAGGGTTCGTTTCCCACTAACATGAACTAGTTACGTTCACGCAATATTTTGAAAATTTTACGAAAAGTGAAGAATGGAAAGCCTTAGAAGTAGGTTCGCTGCTACCCTGGTACCCTTCTTCATGAACGACACAGCGTGCAGAGAGACTCTAGAAGTATCCCAGTGATTTTAAATTGATAATTGAACCGTTTTACGATATGCATAAATGTTCTCCAGACATCGACATCGATACGAGGCGAGCCGTGGCGCAGGGCACCAGCGTGTGACTGTAAATGTATAAACGCGACACGTTATGGATTGGATTCATCTTCGAGGAAATAAAATATTTAATATTTTCATTTCTTCGCTCTGATGTCGAGGCAAAGTGCGGCTTTGAGTTTCTCCACCCAACAGAATTCGGCTGAAAATGGAGAACGGAGTGTCTTGACAATAGGTTCTTTCTGCCTGCGCTGCTGTCTGCGGGATACAACATAAAGCTACAAAAAACACATGCGCGAGCTCACCTACCGAGGGTTCTGTATACAATTGGAGGTCTTTAGCTTTTTCTGAAATTCAAGCTAAACTTAGTGAGAACCCTTCCATCTGATACCTTGCTTGAAAGCCTCTAGGCTTTATTATAAAATGTTGCTCTCCTTTTGAAACTATTATTTCTTAGGATTTAATCAAAATTATAGCCAAATGTCATAATTCTAGATCAACCGCAAGTACCCTATTAATTTTGATTCCCTTTATAGTGTCGAAAAACGCGCTCTTTGCGACATAAGCGGCCAATATTTTTTTAAGTTTACGATTTTTTTCAGGAAATCGAGAGACCATAGATCTCGGTACATAGTTTACATTTCAACTCGATATCTCCAAGCGTTCCTTAGATAAAGCTTATCGACAGACAAACAAATAGACGGACAACAAAATGATCTTATAAGGGTTCCTTTTTTCCTTAAAAGGTACGGACCCCTAAAAACGATCTTGCTAAGAAAAGTTAAGAGCAACTACAACCTTACGTCCCATAAAAACTTTTTCATATAAAACGGTAAAAGTTCCTCCAAACATTTTGTACGGTAATAAAGTTTTACAAGCGCTTTTGAATCGCAAATGCACCGAAGCTCCAGCTCCAACTAGAGCCAAGCCAACAGGATGTTATAACTATATGTAAATAGTGAATTTACGTTTCTTATTTGACATTCCGTTTCGAAAATTAATCAAATTCTAAGAGTTAGCAATTTTTAATGTTTTAATAATAGTTTATTTTATTATTTATTTTTAAAAAAACTTTTAGGCCAGTCGTGGCGCAGGGACACGAGCGTGTGACTGTAGATACGACTGGTTTTAGTTTTGATTCCCACTCGAGGAAATGAAATATTTAATAATTCTTTGCACTAGTATCGAGACAAAGAGCGGCGTTGGGTTTTGGCATAAGAGTTCCAGAATTCAGCGAAAAATGGGGAACGGAAGTATTTTAATGGGAACACTCTGTTCCCATTAAAACACTTTCGTCTTAATACTAGGCCTGAGCGCGTTCGTCTTAATACTAGGTCTAAGCGCCTAACCTGCTATATGCGGGTTACAACATGAAGCTAAACAAACTCTGTTTATATAAACCGTGGCGTTCAACTCCGCCATCCAACATACAATGTCTCTAATGAAATGAAAAGTGCAGATCTTTTTTTGCCGTGTGATCCCGGCATAGAATAGGATCATCCTGGTACTGGTGGTGTCGTAAGAGGCGACTAAAGTACGTGTGGTAGAGTCACGTCGCCAGCAATGGCAACACGCATGGGCAGGCTCGACCGGATCAATACCACCCATAGAAGAGCGCCCTTATCCACCCGATCCCAAAGAAAGGCGATGGTTCCGATTCATCTAACTACAGGCCTATTGCTATCACCTCCCTGCTCTCAAAAGTCATGGAGAGCATTATCAATAGCCAGCTCTTGGTTTATCTAGAGGATCACCGATTGATTAATGACCGACAATATGGCTTCCGCCATGGTCGCTCAACCGGTGATCTTCTAGTTTACCTTACCCATCGCTGGGCTGCGGCTATTGAAAGCAAGGGAGAGGGCCTGGCAGTTAGTTTGGACATGGCGAAGGCCTTTGATCGAGTGTGGCATGAGGCGCTCCTGGCTAAACTTCCATCCTATGGGCTTCCCGAGAATTTATGCAAGTGGATCGCCAGCTTTCTCACTGGGCGCAGCATCAAGGTCGCTGTCGACGGTTTTTGCTCTAAACATATGCCCGTGAACGCTGGCGTTCCCCAAGGCTGCGTGCTGTCCCCTACGCTGTTTCTTCTGCATATCAATGACATGTTAGAGGATTCTAGCATTCATTGCTATGCAGATGATAGCACGGTGGACGCTGTTTACTCCGGCCGAGCAAGTCTTTCTCGGGAAAACGCCGAACAGTGCCGAAATAAACTTGTGTCTTCCGTTGAGGCATCCCTCAACAATGTCTCCTCATGGGGTGAAAGGAACCTAGTTCAGTTTAACCCCCTGAAGACACAAGTTTGCGCGTTAACCACAAAAAAAATCCCATTTATCGTATCACCAGTCTTTCAGAACATTCCCCTTACAGCCGCGCCCAGTATCAGTATATTGGGCCTCAATGTTTCGAGTGACTGCCAGTATCGCGATCATTTGGAAAGCAAGGCCAAGTTGGCCTCGAAGAAACTGGGGGTCATCAACAGAGCGAGACGGTACTTCACGCCAAAACACCGTTTGGCCCTATATAGGGCCCAGGTTCGGCCTCATATGGAGTACTGTTCTCATCTCTGGGCTGGTGCACCCCAGTATCAGCTTGAACCATTTGATCGCATACAACGTAGAGCCATTCGAATCATTGGGGACCCAATAATCTGTGAAAGGCTTGATACTTTGGCTTTGCGTAGAGACGTCTCCTCGCTGTGCGTTCTCTATCGCATTTATCATGGGGAGTGTTCTGAAGAACTGTTTGACCTGTTACCTGCCGCCGAATTTTCTAACCGCACAGTACGCCATAAGCTGAAATATCATCCACACCACCTTGATACGTGGCAATCCACTACTGTGCGGTTTCGTAGGAACTTCCTTCCACGCACCACGGAATGTGGAATGGCCTACCCGCGGCAGTATTTCCAGGTCGATATGACATGGGTATCTTCAAAAAGCGCGTCTATCTCCACCTTAAAGCCCGGCAACGCACATGTAGCTCCTCTGATGTTGCACGGGGTCGTGGGCGGCGGTAATCACTTACCATCAGGTGACCCGAACGCTCGTTTGCCTTGTCCTTTTCCATAAAAAAAAAGATCTCGATAAGTATATACACGATAGTAACTTAAAGATAACAAAGTTCAATTAGCTTTTAAATATTTTCAAAGCATTTCTTGGATGCAGCTAATATAGCGAGTTCTTGGTAAATGCAATTTCCCGAACTATCCTTATCTGTCGACCGTACAAGACACTAAAGAATATAGAGCTTTCACTACAGTAGTTGTAGTATTTCTACTAGTAGCAGTAGTAGTAGTCTTAGTAGTAATATTTCTAGTAATAGTGGTTCTAGAAGCGTCGGTCCGGAGTTTTCTTAAATAACTGACATTGATAAATGGAACACAACCTCCGTACGATTTATTCTCGCGTTTCTTTGTTCTCTGAAATTGTTGTTGATGGTGTTTTTATTAATATTTTATAAGCTATAATAGTCTGTTCGAGCTGTTTTGAGTAGGTTATGATTTTCGTAGAAATTTAGACTATTTTTTGAAATATTTACTTCCCCGTAAAAGCACAAAAAGGGTACTAAAAATAAAAACACTTTATTTTTTTATATTATTGTGTCTATAAGTTATCAAAATAATGCATTACAGATAATCTTTTTAATTATATAAAACTCTTCCGTAACTGAGTGACTGACGGAGAACGTACAGACGAACGATAAAATTTGGGTTAGGGAGGCTAGGGATTGCAGGCGAGTACTAAGATAAAATTTCTCCAAAATCTCAGGAAAAAAATGAGAAAGAGAGAACGGAAGAAAAAACGGGATTTTAATTTATAATATAACTTCAGTTACATACAACGATGATCAAATTTGATATCTTAACAAGTAATTCACAATTCATCACGGTTTGCGAAGTACTTACTTTACAAAGTTAGAAACGGGCGAATGTTCATTTAACAAGCTAACTTGGAAGGAAGTCGGTGCTCAGACGTCGAACGACTGAAGCTGAGACGGTATTTTTATTACTTATTGGTATATTTATTACTAGCGACCAGCTCGCGGCTTCACACGCTTTTAATACATAATTATTAATTTACTAATCTCCATTACTTTCGTTTTCTTATTTATATAATTTTAAAGCCGTCGTGGCGCAGGGGCATAAGGGTGTGACTGTAACGCGACAGTGGTGGATTCTATTCCCACTCGAGGGAGTGGATTTCTGTTTATGAATATTTTGATTTCTTCGCTCCGGCACCAAGGCACCAACCCGGTGTTGAGTTCCACCACTCAATACGCAATGTCTCGAAAAATTCGGCGGAAAGTAAGGAAACAGAGTGTCTTAACACTAGTTTCCCTCTGCCTACCCTGCTGTGTGCGGGATACAACGTTAATCTGATTTAATATTTATTATTAGCGACCATCTCGCGGCGTTTGACCTACATAATTAGTTATTTAGTAATCTACATTACTTTTCTTTTTAATAACTATATCATTATAAAAGTATATATTTGAGGCCAGCCGTGGCGCAGCGGCACGAGGTGTGACTGTAAAACCGACTGGTTGTGGGTTCGATCCCCACTCGAGGGGATGAAATATTTACTTAAATTTATATTTCCATTTTTCGCTCTGGTGTCGAGGTTAAGCGCGGCGTCGAGTTCTGCCACTCAACACGCCATGCCTCCAGAATTCGGCAGAAAGTGGGAAACGGAGTGTCTTAACACTAGGTTCCCTCTGCCTACCCTGCTGTGTGCGGGATACAGCGTGAAGCTGTTTTTTTTTATTATTATAAAAAACATATCATTATTAGAAAAAGAAAATAATGCAGATGTATTGCAGTAATGCATTTTAAAAATAATATCTATACTTATATTGAAAACTAAAGTTTCAGCCAATTTAATGAAACAGTTTTGTCGAACAACATTCTTTAAAATAATATTTCTTTTCTATTTTAAAACCGACTGAAGTAAAACAAACACTGAATGCTAAGAGAAGATGGCTAAAATAGAATAGTCAACACTGAGATTAGCGTGAACAAACGCACAGACAAAACCAACAGCCCCATACGATTTTATTATTAGTACAGATATAGATTAATAAAAACCTTTTTTAAAAAAACCTTTTTTTACAACTCCACGCTTTTTACGTTTATCACGCGTGATTTAACGCCGTGCTTTGTCTTATTACCTCTCTACTCCATGAATTTTAATTGATAACAAGTGATGAACCCACAAGTGACCTGTTTACAGTCTGATGCTGTACTGCTATGAACATTCTCCCGATTTCTTAACTTAACTTAGCTTCAGACTTTATCCCTAACGGGGTAGTCAGAGTCTCCACATAACCCTTTCGCCTCGTCAACTATCATCAACCTATTCATACTCGTACGTGCCCACCGGGGGGTCCTCATGCTTTTTACGTGACCTTCCTCTAGTATCTTTGATACTGTGTTTTCGAAGGTCAATCGAGGTCTCACCCTACCTCTCTTACCAACGATTTATTTTTCAAAAATATAATTTTCCCAAAAAATATAGCTCCTCTAAAATATAAAAGAAAAAAAAATACAATTCAGTACACTGAAATTGAAAATAAGCTTACAAACCATTGTTTACGTATTAAGCACTCTTTAAAATATTACCCTCTTCCGTTCCCTCGACGTTTTCAAAAGAAAATGATCATTATTGTTACTTTTTTGTTTGTTCCTTACAACCAAAGCTCTATTGCTGTATTTTCTATACAAATTTTGAACGCAAATTAGTAGATACTATTGATTAATTTGGGCCATTGTGCTTTGTTTATTTTTTTTTATATTTTTACCTTTCAAGTAGTGCCTAGTGTTGTGTAAAGACAGAAAAAAGATTATGTATTAGTGTTTTCCCGCATAACAGCGAGAACCTGGTGTTAAGATACTTCGTTCTTCATTTTTTGTAGAGAATTCTCGAGATATTCCTTTTTGAGTGGCAAAATTCAACGGACCGCTTCGTCTATCAGAGCGGGAATAATAAAAATAAAATTCCCAAGTAGCGAATTGAACCCACAACCATCGTGTTTACAGCCTCAAACTTTATAAGTAAGTATAGACTAATCAGTATAATATTACGTTTACAATGAAGAGAAATACAAGATAAATGAAGTATCTTAGAAACACACACCAGGTACCTGTCTCATCCACTGACTGTTTACTCTAAGACATTGAAGTAATTCACTTTACAGACATTAACTGGATGAGATTCCTTTGTGCTGGGTACAGTGTATTAGCCGGTGGGTTCGCTTTGAGGATGTAACACTTAAATTCATGAAGTTCTATAGCAATACAGGAAGATTGGTAAGTAAATATTGGAAGATAAATAGAGATAAGATTATTAAAACTATGATTTTTAACTTTATATATATATCCTGCATTTTGCAAAGGAGATAATAATAATATTGTAAAAATACTTTGAGGCCTTAGTGGTGTACTGGCATAAGGGTACGATTGTAAACACGACGGTTGTGAGTTCGATTTCTGTTCGGGGGATGAAATATTTTATATTTTCATTGCCTCGCTCTGTTAACGCCGGACTTTGTCCATTAGAGTGGAAAAAGAAAAACATTTAATATAATCATCCCTCTTCGCGGAATTCGAACCCGCAACCTTCGCGTTTACAGTCAAATACTGTCCAACAGCCTCACGACGGCCTTATACGTGAAAGTAAACATATTCCAGAAGCGGAAAAATTCTCATCTCAATTGATTGAGATGCTCGCTCCCGGCGATGTGACGAACGCTACGGTACGTATGACCTATTCGAATATTTGCTTCAGAGATCGTCGGCCTAACGAAGCTTACATACCCTACTTACTGTAGCGTTATGTTAGACATTTATAAATTTATACAAAACTTATGTTCAAATATTGAAATTTCGTTAGTAAACACAAAAAAAAATGTATTATTATGGAATAATATAAAATGTTAATATTAAAGTAGGTGTTTCAAAGGCAGAAAGCCACGATATCAATTACAATATCAATTATGGGCCATCGGGGCACAACCAGCGCAAGTCATTCAGAAGAATGAATTATACCAATATCTCCGTTCTGGCAAAAAAGGGACCTATTTTTTTTCTATGTACAAGAAATCTTTTTCTCTCTTATCTCCACATATTTACATGTAGGCATAAAAACTTACAAGCTTACAAAAAAACTCTTGATACTGAGTGACTAACAGAAAATACATGGCCGAAACTAGATGACAATTAAACGTGGATGAAATTTTTTTTATGTGACCTGCCCTCTATATCCTCCCTCTCCTCCCTCCTCTCTTACAACACACTCTTGCTATATAAACATTTTCCTATTCTTTCGTCACTCGTTCTCTCTACGTACCCAAATCCATTTGAGCACGTTCTTCTTCATTCGCACAGTAACTTCCTCGCTTATACCTGCATCTCCTCTGTGTATCTTTTCCTTCTGGATTCCATTAGCTTATCTGAGTCCAGATGTCCTAAAAACACAACCCAATTCTGACTGTACAAGATGAACACTGTAAAGGGAAACAAGACAGGACTTCTCAACAATATTTTATTGAGAAAAAACGAGATATTGTATTGTATAGCGCCAAACGAAATTACGGACTGAAATCGTGTTCCAATTAAAACATAAGCCTAGTAAAGCAAAACAATTTAATGGTTCAATTAAACCGGTGGTTCAATGGGAGGTGGCCGGTGGATGCTAAATTTTCCAATATCGTATCAAGGTCTGATTAATTATCCCCCTCATTAGACACGTTCGTAATAAACGCGACCTACTAAGCATATAAAAAAATGTGCCAATCAAGTGAAAAATATTATTTACCGATAATTGTTAAATAAATTTATATTATAAAAGTTCAGCTTCACACTTTTTCCTGCATAGGGTAAGCAAAGGGAACCTAATTCTATTTTAGGACACTGCTGCGTACCGGCCAATTTCTATTCTATGAATATGCGAGATATATTTTTTAGCTTTATCCTGTATCTTGCATAAAGCAGGAACCTAGTGTCAAGTTACTCCGTTACCCACTTATTACCCAATTTTCTATATTCTTTGAGCCAGAACTAAATGTGTAAAGCTAAAAAATAGAAAATACAGCCACAACGCTACCACAGTGTTTGTTCAATGTGCTAATTAAAATTATAACAGTCACACACAGTCAATTGGACTAACTAACTTGCATAATACGTTATTATACGACATAAAAGTTTATTTAAACACGCATAAGGTTTTATTTCCCTCTTTTCTTTTCACGTTCATGTTCACGTTCCCATTCTCCTTCACGCTGTCTGTTCCAACAGAACTATTGTAGCCAGTACTAGTTGTGTTGTAGTAACAAAGATTTATCTCGGCGTTCGTCTGTCGCAACAAAAACATTGTAAACTCCGCATTGCAAAGGCATTGTGCCCTGTTTTTGCTTTATTTCCCAAGGCAAGTGGTAGAGCATGGTGGAGAATCATAATTATGGTTTGTATTTTATAGTTTTTATAATATGAATATTGTATTTTCTAGTTCTTTTTTTTTTAGTCAAAAAGTTGTATTTTTTAATATACGGATAATGTTTCAATGAGAACGAATAGATAAGATTTGAATTAGCGCGTTAAATAAAAAAGAAATGTTTAGCTTTATAATATAAGTACAGATAAAATGTATAACATTATCTAAAAATCAAATCAGCTGCACGCTGTATCGCACACAACAGGGTAGGCAGAGGGAACCTAGTATTAGGACACTCCGTTCTCCACTTTCTGCTGAATTCTGGAGGCATTGCGTGTTAAGTGGCAGAACTCAACGCCGCGACACTAGAGCAAAGAAATGGAAATATATATTTAAGTAAATATTTCATGTCCTCGAGTGGGGATCGAACCCACAACCAGTCAGTTTCACAGTCACACTTTACGCCCCTGCGCCACGACTGGCCTCATTAACATTATCTAAGAAATAGAATTTACAAATAATCTAAATTAACTTCGTTCATCGCTTTGAAAATGAAACAAGGCGTTGTGTTGCGCTTTTCAACTCAAATTCCGGTTGATAATAGAAACTGAAGTGATGAATTGTCTAGACCAGTCAATTTATTGTCTTGAGACTAGTTTCTCTCTGGGTACTATGCGGGAATTTTAATCAAAAATGAAAATGTATGATAAAAAAATATAGTTTCAAATGTTTAAAAATATAAAGTTTCAAATGTTTAAAAATATTTTTGTAAAATTATATGAAAATGAAAAAAAAATAATCTCAAGAACCCCTTTTAACATCTAAGAAGGTAATAATTAAAAATTATTAAATAAAAGCTCATTATAGAACTAGAATAATGAAAAAAAGTCATTCCCATTAATTAAGGTCAAGAGCTGCAACTAACAATGGCTGGCAGTGTATATAATAATTATTACTTTTGCTATAATATTTATCATTTTTAATACTATTTAAACACTGTAAAGATGATGGAGGTAGGTACCTATTTCTTTTGAATTTTATAAAGCTTTGTTTTGAATTCTAAGAAATTTTTGTTATTATATTTAAAAAGCACACGCTTTATACAGCTTCACGCTGTATCCCGCAGACAACAGGGTAGGCAGAGGGAACCTAGTGTTAAGACACTCCGTTTCCCACTTTCTGCCGAATTCTGGAGGCATTGCGTGTTGAGTGGCAGAACTCAACGCCGCGCTTAACCTCGACACCAGAGCGAAGAAATGGAAATATAAATTTAAGTAAATATTTCATCTCCTCGAGTGGGGATCGAACCCACAACCAATGTTATTATATTTGTTTTAATATATTGTTTTTTCAATAATTCTTTACAAAAATATACATATATATATACATGCAATACACTATAAAGGTGATAATAAGTACACCATAAAGGAGATAATGGTGTTGAGTGCCGCCGAAGTCGACGCCGCGCTTTGCCTCATCGCCAGAGCGAGAAAAAGAAAATATTAAAAACTTAATTTCCACGAATGGGGATCGAATCAATAACCTATCACTTTCATAACACTTGGCCACACGACTGGCCTCTTTTATATAAAAAAAGCATCACAAAAACATATCAGGACAATTTAATCAAATGCCTACGCCAATAAAAAACAATAAAATCTACCGTAGTCTGTATAGTTTCAAATAATATCAAAGCTACCTACTTACCTACTATACCTCTAGTTCATAGACCACTGTATATACTAAATACATGTGAGTAAACAATCCATGAATCTGCAATCGTTGAAAGAGGATGCGCATCCACGAGCCGGAGCTGGCGGGCTGCCAGCCGCGGTCGATAGCTACACTCATCGTATATATTATCTTCAAATATTCAAGCCTTTCTGATGATAATACTCCTGACTGAGTATTGTGAGAATAATAAAAATTTAAATTAAATTGTGCGCCACAACGCTCAATGGAATAGCATCTGATAGTGCTCGTTATGTAGGTAATATTCGAGGTGATAGTTTTTTTCTTTTTACATAATATATATATTTAAATTAACGTTTTGACTGAGGCCGTTCGTGGCGCAGAGGCAGAAGCGTGTGAATGTAAACGTGATAGGTTGTGAATTCAATCCCCACTAGAGGAAATGAAATGTTTATTTAAATTTATATTTTCATTTCTGGTATGGAGGCAAAAGCGTTGAGTTCAAAATCAGCACATAATGCCTCAAGAATTCGGCGGAAAATGGGGAACAGAGTATCTTAATATTAAGTGGAGAACTTAACCACCTTTCTGCCACACACCCTGGTGGAATAACAGGGATACAGCGTAAAGCTGATTCAATTTTTTTTTTAATTCTTTTTACGTTTTAATTTCTTGTGATTGCATTTCATGAGGCCATCGTGGCGCAGCAGCACAGCGTATGGCTGTAAATATGAAGATAGAGCAGTGAGAATAAATATGCTATGCTTTGCTCTATTCTCACTCGGAAGAATGACATATTTTTCTCGATTTTGCTACTAAACAGAGTATCCCGTTAGGTTCCGCCACAAAATGAGTATTATCGTAAATTGGGCGAAAAGTAGTCTTTACAACTCCGCTGTAACGTGAAGCTAAAAGAAATACATTTCACGTATAAATATTTTAAATATATGTACTTACATAAATCTAAAAATAAATCCAAATATCGCACTAAAACCAAAAGAAATCATCAGGATGGTTAGGTAACATTCAGATAGCCGGAGATTGCCAGAAGAATCGGCAGTTTATCTTGCTTACGTGTGCCCATTTATTGTCCTAGATAGGTTTTTTGGTGTATGGTTTGTCTAAATCCTCTTTCTACGATGGGCCATTTTAGCTGGCGTAATGACTGAGGCGCCGTAATGTATGGTCGCCAAATAGTCACGATTGTGGCGGACGGCAATAAAGGAAGTACAATTGTCCACGCAATTCTTCTTAGTTTCGTTCCAGAAAATACGCAAAAGTATATTTTACTAGAGCGCTTAACGTTATTGTTATTTTATCAAGGCCAGCCTGTCAGGAGGCCAGTCGTGGCACAAATTGTGTGCAAACGCGACTGGTTGTAGGTTCGATCCCCAATAAAGGAAATGAAATATTTATTTATATTCATATTTCCATTTCTCCGCTTTGATATCGAGGCAAAACGCGGCGTTGAGTTCTGCCACTCAGCACGCAATGCCTCCAGAATACGACGGAAAGTGTCTTAAGATTAGGTTCCCTCTGGCTACCTAGCTGTGTGCGGAATACAACGTGAATCTCATTAACAGCCAAATTATACAAAATCTTCACATAAATTGTAACATATGTTATTCTGACTATTGTGGTATAAGCTACAGTTTCTGCTGAGTCCGTTTAGGAGTTTTTACGTGAAAATGAAACAAACATCCATCCTCACTAACTTTAACATTTATAATATTATTAAGATAACTATAGTATTATTAAAGCACCACTTCAACTTATGTTTTGAGTTTGCTTGGTCAGATATATAGTGTCGGTCGCGTGAAGTGTATAATATGATGTAAGCGTTTTAAGAGGTATCTCTAGTAGCGTATTGTGTTATAATAGTATATAAAAATGGTTATTGTGAAAGAAAATTTGAAGAACCGTTCTATGAAAGCTTCTGAGGTCAGTCGCGGCGCAATGGTGACTCGTAACGCACAGGTTGTAGGTTCGATGCCTATTCGAGAAAATGAAATATTTAATGGTTTCATTTCTTCGCTCTGGTGTCGAGGCAAAGCATGGCGTTGAGTTCCGCTACTCTACTCGTAATTCCTCCATAATTTAGCGGAAAATGTGGAACGGAGTGTCTTAACACTAGGTTCCCTCTGCCTACCCTGCTGTGTGCCAGATACAGCGTGATGCTATAAAAAAATTAATGCTTCATATACGTTATTTATGCCATAATTTAACACCGGCTTCCGCCGCGAAATAGAAGTGGTGAAAGGGACAAATTTCAAATAAAATAAGTTTATATTCACAGTAGTAAAACTAAGTTTACTTCATATATGAACAACTAAAATGAAACACATCGATTTAACGGAAATTTTTGAAAGATATTATACTGTAAAATATTTGAAAATTATATTATTGATAATATTAAAATTTTCTCTTGTTTATTCTTGGCAAGCACACTTAGAGTATTTTCTTCAATAGTTTGCTATACTATTCCCACTTGTTCTATAATACTATGGTAGAACAGGCGGCAGACGGCGCAGACCAGGCGACCACTGGAAAATTACATTAACGAATTTTCCAAAGGGAATTTATGATGTTTCATATCAGAGGCCCAGGGTTTACGCTTATTGCGGCTTTTCGGGACCAGCCACGATTGTTTATTGCCCTGTAATTCGTAAACCGCGTTATTACCGACAACACTGCTTTGGGAAATATTACGCAAGTTTCTACTAAACCTAACACGGTCGAGTGGGCTTGTTCAGGTGTAATTTTACCCTATTCTGGTAATTTATTACCTGATTACTTATTTTGGGATATTACTTTTGGCATACTGTGTAGAACAGATTGTACTAATTTTGTATGTATAATAGGTACTCATTACTTTTATTATTATTACTAGCTTCACGTTGCATCACGTCCATCGTAGTGTAGGCAATGGGAACCTAGTGCTAAGAAACTCTCACACTGATTTTTCGAATCACTGCGTATTGAGTGGCGGAACTCAACGCCACGTTTAGCCTTATTATGAATACGGGGAAATGAAAATATTAAATACTTAATTCCCTCGAGTAGCAATCGAACCTACAATCATCGCGTTTACAGTACTTGTGCCACTAGGCAATTACGTATTCGGTAAGTATTATTACAAATAAAATAAAAAAAATAAATCAGCTTCACGCTGTATCCCGCACACAGCAGGGTAGGCAGAGGGAACCTAGTGTTAAGACACTTCGTTCCCCACTTTCTGCCGAATTCTGGAGACATTGCGTGTTGAGTGGCAGAACTCAACGCCGCGCTTAACCTCGACACCAGAGCGAAGAAATGGAAATATAAATTTAAGTAAATATTTCATCTCCTCGAGTGGGGATCGAACCCACAACCAGTCGGTTT
>JAAIXJ010000255.1:34041-207498 GCA_013403705.1 Heliconius hermathena
CATATATGAACAACTAAAATGAAACACATCGATTTAACGAAAATTTTTGAAAGATATTATACTGTAAAATATTTGAAAATTATATTATAGATAGATAATATTAGAATTTTCTCTTGTCTATTCTTGGCAAGCACACTTAGAGTATTTTCTTCAATAGTTTGCTATAATATCCCACTTGTTCTATAATACTATGGTAGAACAGGCGGCAGACGGCGCAGACCGGGCGACCACTGGAAAATTACATTAACGAATTTTCCAAAGGGAATTTATGATGTTTCATATCAGAGGCCCAGGGTTTACGCTTATTGCGGCTTTTCGGGACCAGCCACGATTGTTTATTGCCCTGTAATTCGTAAACCGCGTTATTACCGACAACACTGCTTTGGGAAATATTACGCAAGTTTCTACTAAACCTAATACGGTCGAGTGGGCTTGTTCAGGTGTAATTTTACCCTATTCTAGTAATTTATTACCTGATTACTTATTTTGGGATATTACTTTTGACATACTGTGTAGAACAGATTGTACTAATTTTGTATGTATGTACTCATTACTTTTATTATTATTACTAGCTTCACGCTGCATCACGTCCATCGTAGTGTAGGCAATGGGAACCTATTGCTAAGAAACTCTCACACTGATTTTTCGAATCACTGCGTGTTGAGTGGCGGAACTCAACGCCACGTTAAACCTTATTACCAATACGGGGAAATGAAAATATTAAATACTTAATTCCCTCGAGTAGCAATTGAACCTACAATCATCGCGTTTACAGTACTTGTGCCACTAGGCAATGACGTATTCGGTAAGTATTATTACAAATAATATAAATTAAATCCTTCATATATGAACATTGTTGTCTTATAACAGCGTTAAAATGAAAGAGATTTTTGTTTAATCTCGCTCTTTTTTTCACAGATAATTAAAGATAATTGATATAAATAACAACATATTTGCATATTAGGTGTTTGCTTCTGATATCGTCATATACTATATACATAACCATTTCTCCATACAACAAAAAGAATAAAAGTATAATAATTTCACGCATTAGAAGAAATCTGGTGTTTAAAGTCACTCTATTTCTCACTTTCCTCTCTATTTTCAAGACAGCATGTTGAGTGGCGGAACTCACTGTTTTACACCAGAGCGTAGTAATGTGAGTAATGTGAATAATACAATCATCCGAATGGAACTCCCGACTATCGCACGCTTATCACACTAAAAATCGAACAACCAAGGAAATTACCACCACGTGTACCATTAGGTAAACACAAAACAATAATATTGTAACCTTTTCGAAACAACCGAAAAGCATAACGCTATATTATAAACCACAATATAATTACAGTAAATATGAAATAACTGACGTAATTCCGCAATTTCGCTAACAAAATAACGATGAAGCGGGTTTCATATTCACTGTACGAAAACATTTTATGGAGATTGTTGTAACATAAATAATTATTTTGTTAATGAAATATAGTGTGGGGGAGCTTACAAAGATTTATATAGATGTTAATTTTCAAGCTGTATCCCGTATATAGCAAGGCAGGAAGAGAGGACCTAGTGTTAAGACACTCCGTTGTACACTTTCTATCCGAATTTGAGATGTTGCTCTTTGTCTTTGCCGGAGATAGGAAATGAAAATAATTCAAATGACCAACAATTCAAATAACACTGGAGAAAGGTTACGTTAAAAGCAGGACCCCTCGGAGGGCGTGTATGATTGATATTGGACGAGGTGATAGAGATATATAGAGACCGTACTCTCTGGCTCATAAAATAAAAAGCGTAAAGCTAAAACAAGCAATGAAAACATGAGTTACGAACATAGGCGTAGAATGGGAGAGAAGCGGTTGGTCCGTGCCTACCCTAGAATAGTCTGGTGCCTACTCAAGAAATATTCCTAAAACTTGCCCCGAAAAATTAAAAAAAAACAACATTTATGCGAACATGTCCAATCTCCAATCTCCCCTTCCCCCCTCCCAGAAAATATCATTAAACATAATACGCTAGTAAGTTCGAATGAAATGAAAGGAGTGATTGTCAGTACTGTCAGTAGCATTGGTCGGGAGTAGCTTATATATGGTAATGGTATTAAAATTTGGCAAACTAATGGAATTGATTCCCATAAATTTCCATCTATTGCTCTTCTGACTACGGTTTCGTATGCGGCTCAAATGTCAATTGTGATCCTTTTTAATGTACATTTATTTAATAAATTTGAAATATTTATCAAATAGCCTAAAGCCTGTACTTTTAAACCTCTTGGACTTTTGGTTTAGTTTGCCAAGTTTTTCGAGACTTAACGTTGAGAAAATGAAAATAATTTATTCCTTCAAATTGGAATCGAACGCGCAATAGACGCGTTTACACTCAAACGCTGTAGCTCATGAGTTATGGATTCAATTCTGCGCCTGTAACTGTTACAATTGTAATACAGTGCCGGATGTAGAGAAAGTGCTATAAAAAGTGCGTATTAAAAGATCGCGCCGGCGATAAAGGGTTTATTGTGGAATAAATTTTTATAATATTCGCAATATAGGAGCAAGCGTTGCGGGTCCCGGGAGAGCCTGCGATATAGAGTGTGGCGCGAGGTACATGCTGAGGGCGATTCGTCTTAATATATTTGTTCCATGATAGAAATAAATATTAAATTTTATTTTTTTATAATATATTCATGAATATACCACTTTACCTTATTGTTAAGAAGAATGATATGCTAAAACATTCTGTCTTTTAAGTTCTTCCAATTTAAAAAAAAAAAGAAGATCCGAATGATACTTTTTATCCCTATCGGGGCAGCCAGGGCGGATCGGACAGAGTGCCAAACGATACGGTATATGTATACCTCTTTTGCCTCGTCCACTGTCATCGACCTATTCATAATTGCCTTCCGAAATGTCCTCATGCTATTTACGTGACGTTCCTCTCATGTCATCGATACTGTGTTTTAGGAGATCAACCGCTCTTTCTTCATAAAACTTTTTTGCTATCTTTTCGTTCTTTTCCGCCTTAACGAGATTTCATTTCTATCACATATTCTTATTACTGCATCCTTTTCTGTTCTCTTTTTAGTTTATGGCGTTGCGAGCGTCTCAGTTGAACATTAATTGCTTTTCCAGTGTCACGTTGTAATGAGAACACATCAAGAATGGTAAAAAATAAATAATGTTACACAATAGAAGAACCTTACATTCTAATATATTTCGTTTCTATGGTTATACAAAAATGTATGTACCTATAATAGTACCAATGTTAAATTGTACATTGTAAAATTTAACATTGGTATCATTAAGAAAGTGAAAAATATCAGCACACAGCAGGGTAGGCAGAGAGAACCTAGTGTTAAGACACTCTGTACAATATTTAAATTATTCAAAATCTAATTTTGTTTTTTATGGCTACGCCTACAACTTGCACCATCCTCAATTCGCACGTTTAGTCGAGCTGTAACGGGGAATAACGCAATAATACATTCACATCGTATTCAAAAATAACTGCCTATGCATGTATTTGTAACTATATACATATTTGTACTTAAAATATGACTTTATGAAAAGTGTCGTAGCAGGTAAGACGTTATTTTCGGAGTCTAAATAAAGCTTTTTTATCTCAATATTTATAGGATTTTCCGAAATATAAATGAAAGCTGTATATTTAAGCATAGCACCGTTACCAGTGTGGATAGGGCGGTGGCATTGAGTTCCGCCAATCAACACGCAATGCTTCAAAAAATTCGGCGGAATGTGGGGTACAGAGTGTCTTAACACAAGGTTCCCTCTGCTTACCTTTCTATTTGCGGAATACAGCGTGAAGCTGGTTTGATGTAAGTATAGCAGGCAAAGAGAATCTAGAGTTTAAACACTGTGCTCTTCACATTTTACATGTTGAGTGGCAAAAATTAAATAAGGTGTTTTATTATACTACAACTAGAAAATGAATGATATTGACTTCAAAGCTGCCAATAGACATCATAAGGTAACGTTAAGCTTGATTTTAAATTCCGTTTGTGAATTCAGTTGGTGTCAGTTCTTTACTAGTATCGATAGAACATTATTTTTTACTAAGAAGTGGGAAACGGAGTGTCTTTATACTAGCCTACCGTGCCGTAACCTACCGTTGTACCGTGCGGGANATACAGCGTGAAGCTGATTATACAAATGATTTTATTTGATATCAATTTATGAAATTTGATGTTTGAAATATCGGCTTTAAAAATATATATCAGATATCAAATCCCACAGATTGCGAAAACAATTTTCACAACTCCATGTTTATAGTTAAACGATATTTAACTTTAAAACGATTAATTTTCTCGCCCTGGTAACGAGGCAAAGTGCGGCGTTGAGGTTCACCACTTAACAATCTCTCTAGATTGATGGAAACGGGATTTCCCAAGGACTAGGTTCCCAAGTTCCCTCTACCTGGGAAGTCACATGGCAGGTTTGCTATATGAAGGATACAGCGTGAAGCTAAAAAAGATTAATAGTCACATATCAGCCACAATGTAGATTTTTTATAATTTTGTATCTATATTGAATGTATGTATGTATATTAGTTCCCATCACATAACCGAGCTGCGTGATTGGGTTTCAGAATCGCTGCCGTAGTTCGAGCGTATCGCCATTATTTGAATTTTAGATTACTTTTTGTTCAAAAATATATGTATATTTGTTTCCATTTAATTTTGCGTAAAACTTAATTTGACGTGTCTATTAATGTGCGGGACGCGCACTGAGAGACCGATTTCGTTTAACGTTTTTTTTTATACAATTGTAACTGTCGTAGTAATAATAAATACGAGTATATACGGATATCCATAAAAAGAGTTTTTTTAGGGTTTTTTTATCATTACGTGTAACGTCGGAGTGGTGATGCATTTATATTTTTTAAAAATCAAATCAAATCAGCTTCACGCTGTATCCCGCACACAGCAGGGTAGGCAGAGGGAACCTAGTGTTAAGACACTCCGTTCCCCACTTTCTGCCGAATTCTGGAGGCATTGCGTGCTGAGTGGCAGAACTCAACGCCGCACTTAACCTCGACACCAGAGCGAAGAAATAGAAATATAAATTTAAGTAAATATTTCATCTCCTCGAGTGGGGATCGAACCCACAAACAGTCGGTTTTACAGTCACACCTCGTGCCGCTGCGCCACGACTGGCCTCATTTTTTAAATATTATATTATAATATTGTTTTACGCTGTTTCCCACATACTTGAGGGTTAGCGGAGGGAATCAAGTGCCAAGACACTCCGTTCCAAGCGCATCATCCAATTTTCGATACAATGTTTGTCGAATGGCGAAAATGAATGTTCCACTTTTATTTTGTTACTAAAGCGAAGAAATAAATTAATTCATTCCCTTGAGTTGGCATCGAACCCACACAACCGTCACGTTTACAGTCAGATGCCGCTGTGTACATTCATTATAGTAATGTTACATTTTTTACCTTCACACTATATTCCGCACATATCAGGATAAGCAGATGGAGCTCGAAAGCCTAGTGTTAAAACTCTCCGTTCCCATTAAGACACTTCCGTTCCCCTTTTTCAATATTTGAATTTTACTTTGTTATTATGTTTTGTAATCAAGTATATAAATGAAGAGACGTTTTTATAAGCGATAAGGGCAGTAAAAGGATGTGGAAATGGACAAGGGTTAGTAGAGAGGGTGTCACTGACAATGTTAAGTTGAACTCTTAACCTTCGAGGATATACTTCGTTAATGAGATCTACATTGGATACTGCTGGGATTTTTTTTTATAAATATACTAGAATATACTTATCAAAAATTAGAGATAGAGAACATAAATTGTAACTATCGTTATAATTTATACAATATAATATGCATCACATATAACAAGAGGCCGTTGTTTATTGATTGTAAAAGGAATAGTTGTGGGTTCGATTCCTACTAAGGGTAATGGATTATTATAATTTCGCCGCGTTGAATATATTAACACAAGCGTTTCTCTACCTCTATCCTGCAATATGCGTGATACAGCGTGAATCTAAAGAAAATACAAAAAAACTAAAAAAAAACCCAAGTTGAGGCCTCCAGAATTCGGCAGAAAGTGGGGAACGGAGTGTTTTAACATTAGGTTCCCTCTGCCTACCTTGCTGTGTGCGGGATACAGCGTGAAGCTGATTTGATTTAATTTTAATTTTAATTTTAGAAACAACAGCAACCGGAAGTCACAGAGTGTATTAGTGCGGTGAAACAAATGTTACCAATGAAACTTATACAAGCACCTGCGACGTAGAGCTCACAAGAAATACTTACTCGCTGTAAGCGAACGACTCGACGCGATAAATGTATGAATATTCATTTTGAAGGTATTCTCGAAAAAAGGGGTGGTAAAGTTATGTAAATACTTTCTTCTTTTCAATGATTATAATAAAGAATAATAAATATATTACTATAGTACGTAGTACATGCAAGTTGTGGCGCAGAGGCACAAGTGTGTAAACGTAGCGGTTGCGGGTTCGATTCCTATTCGGGTGAATGAAATATTTATTTTTTTTTTATTTCCTCACTCTGGTAACAAGGCGAAGCGCGACATTGAATTCCCAGGTACCCTCTGCCTACTCTGTTATGTGTGGAAAGCGTGAAGCTGTTTTTTTTACTATTAATTATATATCTTTGTTTCTTATGATTATTAAAGGTCACACAAAAAGCAGAATGGGCAGAAAAACCAAGTAGAGAGAGCCAATAGTAGAACAGTAGGAAGGTCTGGACCTTCGTTATTTTATAAAGCCTGAAACTTTAATTATTTAAGATGCCAAAAATAGTATCTAACGTTCGTTAAATTATAAAGCTCAAAATTCTTTCCCCCGAGTGGAAATCGAACCCGCAACCTGTCACATTTAAATCACACGGTTGTACCTCTGCGCCACGACGGCCTCTTGCACTATATGTATTATAAATGTTACAGTATAAAGTGAGATATTGCACGTATAATTATCCGTCACGTCGGTAGCGCGACGGAGCGTGTCCCGCGAGGCGGCGAACAATCGCCACGCTTCATATAATCTGATCGATGACCCACAGATACACACTGGAAGGATAAATCTATATAGAAATCTCTTCTTTATATAAAATAAAATAAATCAGCTTCACGCAGTATCTGCGGGTTACAGCGTGAAGCTGATTTATTTTATTTACAGATTTTACAGATTTATTTTATTTTATACAGCAGGGTAGGCAGAGGGAAACTAGTGTTAAGATACTTCGTTCCCCACTTTCTGACGAATTCTGGAGGCATTGCGTGTTGAGTGGCAGAACTCAA
Source organism: Heliconius hermathena (assembly GCA_013403705.1). NCBI lineage: Eukaryota > Metazoa > Arthropoda > Insecta > Lepidoptera > Nymphalidae > Heliconius > Heliconius hermathena. The sequence continues at coordinate 41,339 of JAAIXJ010000255.1, forward strand.
CGCCGCGCTTTGCCTCGACACCAGAGCAAAGAAATGGAAATATAAATTTAAGTAAATATTTTGTCTCCTCGAGTGGGGATCGAACCCACAACCAGTCGGTTTTACAGTCACACTTTGTGACGCTGTGCCACGACTGGCCTCTCTTCTTTATATGTATTTTATTTTAAGCTTCACGCTGAATTCTGCATATGGTAGAGTAGAAATTTGGATTATAGTGTTAAGACACTATCCAATTATGGAGGCATTGTGTGATGAGCGGCGGAACTCATCGCTGCACTCTGTCTTTTTATCGAAGTATAAGGGAGGATAATTCATTCCTTGATGTGGTAATTGCATAAGCCCGTCACGCCACGACGGCCTCAAATGAATGTGTAAATATTCTAATATGTTTTAACTTTAATTTTATTTTTAAAATTCAATTTAAATCAAAAAATAAATTATTTTCAGNAGACACTCCGTTCCCCACTTTCTGCCGAATTCTGGTGGCATTGCGTGTTGAGTGGCAGAACTCAAGGCCGAGCTTGGCCTCGACACCAGAGCAAAGAAATGGAAATATAAATTCAAGTAAATATTTTGTCTCCTCGAGTGGGGATCGAACCCACAACCAGTCGATTTTACAGTCACACTTTGTGACGCTGTGCCACGACTGGGCTCTCTTCTCTATATATATATTATTTTAAGCTTCACGCTGAATTCTGCATATGGTAGAGTAGAAATTTGGATTATAGTGTTAAGACACTATCCAATTATCGAGACATTTCGTGGTGAGCGGCGGAACTCATCGCAGCACTCTGTCTTTTTATCGAAGTATAAGGGAGGATAATTCATTCCTTGATGTGGTAATTGAATAAGCGCGTCACGCCACGACGGCCTCAAATGAATGTGTAAATATTCTAATATGTTTTAACTTTAATTTTATTTTTAAAATTAAATATAAAACAAAAAATAAATTATTTTCAGAACCTAGTATTAAATAATATAGGCTTCTATGCTTTTCTTGAACATTGTTTGTTGAATGACGATTCAACGACAAAGTTTACCAGAGGGCGAAAATGCTAAATTTTCCTTTCGCTTCACGCTGTATATAGTCACGCTTCACGCTGTATAAAAATATTAAAGAACCCATTCCACCGAGTGGGAATCGAACCCACAACCGCCGCGTTTACAGGCATACACTTGTTCGAGGAGAAAAGTGCTCATAAAATTAATAATAAATATTTTTTCCCTAAGTTGGTGATGAGGCTAGTCGTAGCTTACGGGGACAAGCGTGTGACTGTAAACGGGACGGCTTGAAGATTCGATTGCCACTCGAGGAAATGAAATATTTAATATATTCATATCTTTTGGTGTCGAAGCAAAACGTGGTTTTATGTTCAGCCACTCAAGAAGCCTCAATGCCTCCAGAATCCGGCGGAAAGCGTTGAGCGGAATGTCTTAACACTCTCTCTGCCTACCGTGCTTCATGCGGGATACAACGTGTAGACCTACTATATCACAAACCTATATTTATTTCACGTTGCAAAGATCAACAAAATAAATCTCTATACAGTTGCATTGTTTACAGGAAACTATTATAAATAAAACATCATATTTTTTATAGAACATCGAAAGTGTATTTTGGTTATATTTTAAAAGTAACAAACAACAAACAGCCTCGACCGATTTTCAGTCAAATATTTAATTCCGTATTCAAGTTCTCTTTTACATTCTTTTTTATACAAAATGTTTTATGTTGTAAATCGACTTTTGATTGTATCTGTCTGAAAACAGAGTATGAATGTCGATTTTTAATGTAATTAAATTACTTTTTTAATGTAATTAAATTAACAAGGTGGGCAGAGTGAACCTAGTCTTAAAACACTCCATTCCCCACGCACTGCTCAATTTTCGAGACATTGCTTGTTAAGCGGCGTAACTCAAGATCCACGCTTAAGTTTAATATAAGTAAAATATTAATGTCAATTTCCGTTTTTAGTTTCAAGCTGTATCTCGCATATATAGATATATAGATGGTAGGCAAAGAGAACCTGGGAACCTATTATAGTATTATGACACTTCCTAAAAATACTTTCCGCCGAATTTTCAAGGCATTGCGTGTGTGGCGGAACTCGGGCCTCAAGTAATGTCTTGAAGTGCGGAGTTAACTATTGGAATACAATAATTTATAAATCGGTACGTAGTTTATGCTATCGTGTATGTATTTACGCTATCGTGACACCAAAACCTCTGTACTGCCCCACCAAATTACTCGCAATGTCTTATCTGATCCGAATGTAGAACGGAGTGTCTTGACACGAGATTTCTTCTCGCTACTCCGCTAAACTTATTAAGTTTCATGAAGTTCATGAATCTAAAAAGAAAATATAAGAAAAATACATATCCAAGTTGTTGATAATACGTTACAAGGACTCTATCTGTTCTCCACGTCGCGTCGCGTTGTATTGTTTACTCTACACTGATTTATGTTTGTTTTGCGCGACTCGGGGAACCCCCGAGAATCCTTATTAGGATTTATTTACTGTAATATTTGTATTGCTGTCGCGACAGTACGACTGAAAATACATTCATACATTATGTGAAAATTCTGACGATTTTCTTCATGCATATGAAAAACATAAGTCTACAAAACATTCACTTCCACATAATTATATTTAGGGTAAGTGATATAAGTCGTTCGGTAGATACTACAAGCGGTGAGTGATTCCACGGAGTGTTTTAACACTAAACCTTCTCAGCCTCAAAAGTGCAATTGCGTCATAAATGGAGACACTGAGTAACTGCGCAAGCAAAAATTGTACACAAATATCAATAAATAAATATGCGTATATTTTATTTCTTAGCGCTTATTAATAAATCCAAGTAGTGTGAAGAAAAAATTCTTCACGTGGTTCGTTATATTAAAAAAAATCATAAATTTATTTACAATTATTTTTTTTATTTAATTTTCTTATATATTATCTTTCTTCATTATAACTTTCTTTTATTATTTAGGTATATTTTTCTTCTTATTTCGTTTTTTTAAATTTAATCTTCAATTTTAGTTGCTTATTTTAAATATAAAATCATTTAAACGCCACCTATCTGAACATCTCGGATTCAATGTTTTTCATACAAACATTATAAACATGCAATCGACCATAAATAAAATAAAAGATTATAAATAAATATATTTTTATGTTGTTCTTTTAAAAACGAAATAAATGTTATCTACATTTTATAATTTAATATTGACAAATTTTGTGTTATACAACCCTATTTTGTCAATATTAAATTAGCGACATCTATTGACATTTAGATTAATTATTTAATATGACGACAGCTATATCTCTATAAAACTATGATGGCATTTTTAACATTTTTAAAGTGTTATTCCACACTTAGGAAAAAAATGCTTATTTAGAAAACGTATAAAAATTTGAACGTAGCGGGACTCGAACCCGACCGAAATAAGGTTTCACATTTAAGCAATAAAACGGTTAAGAAAAAATATTTTGTGTTTTTTAAATAATAGGCGGGTCACAGATAATAAATAAAATCACAATAAGTAATATGTACATTATTTATTTAAACAATACTCAACGGCTTAGCTGGTACTAACTCACTAGGAATGTAACTTTCCGTTTCATACATAATAACAAACAAATATAAATAAATAATAGAAAAAATAACAACGCATTATTCATAAATGCTTAAAAACAATGTAAAAATGAGAAAAAAAAATGTTTTTATTATATTCAAGACATTGCGTCTTGAGTGGCGGAAGTTAAAAAAAAAGAGATTAACATAATTAAAATATATTAATTTTCCTCTAAATGGGAATCGAAACCACAACTGCACAATGGTCTGTAACTTTTTACATATTATTTATAAATTTGAGTACAATTTTGATATATAAAGAAAAAGAACGTCCGATGAAATGGCACTGCCGAAGACTAGTCATAAAAAAAATTATATCACAAAATTAGAATAAAACAAATTAAATCCTTATAATATTATTATATAAATATACATAAATGTAAACAAATAATGGTAGTAAGCGATTGAACAATTAGTGTCAACAAAACATTTACAATAAATAAAAAAATATTGTTTCAATTTTGATATAATATAATTACGGTCACTTTAGTGGCAGGGCCAAGAAAGGTCCTTCATCATATAGAAGTTTGTTGTAAAAAAACGATATTAATATATCGATATCGATGGATATCGATATATTAATATTCTTTCGATATATATACCTTCTCTGTTTCACCACCTGAACGACTATTTATATAATAACTAGTGTAGTTTATAATTTAGGAATATGTGCGTTTTATGAGTTTTTTTTTTGAGTCATTTCATTTAGCAAAATAAAATACAGTCTTGCATGTCAATCTATTGGTTAAAGAATTTATATATTATATTATATTTTACATTCAATTAAAATATAATCCAATATTATTACATAATTCGAAACGAAAAATCTCACTTGATTAATATTAATTTCTTATTTATTTTAAAAAAAAAAACGTAAATGTATTGTATACTAATACATTTTTTCTTGGGTTTCTGACTGATATAATATGTATATAGTATATACTAAAAAGAGAAATAAAAAAAATATTAACCAATATATTTAAAAGAAAAATGCAAGAATATTTTTTTGTAATTTGTGTATATATTATGAGAAATACTGTTACTGTTTATTTGAAAATTAAAAGATTTCTTTGAAGAAGCATAGAAATATATAATTTCATAAAATTCTTTATACAACGCAAATATACATTTATTTTTTTTTTAAATGAAATATTTTACAAAATATAATGAAATCATGCATATATTATTAATATTACATACATTTGACAAAATTTTAAAGTAAAAGTAAAAGTCATTATGTAACGACGCCATGAGACAATCTGTAAATGCATTTATTTTACTTATATAGACTTTTTAATTTATACTACTTTCATATATAATTTGCTGTATACAATACATTATTTATATAATATATTTAGTATTTAATATAACAGTATGTTTTTGGATATATGGCAGTTTTTAATGCAATGCAATATATATATGTAGTAAAAACGATTTTTGATGTTTATTTTTATTCCTAACAATATCCATTTACTTAAATTATCTCACATCGTCACTCTAGAAACAAGTAAGTACAATATATTAGAACTTAATAGTATTTAGTTTTCCCTCTTAAGAGTGCTCCTTAGTAAATTTATCGTGGAAAGCTTTAAATATTTCCAGCATCTCCTTCAATAGAGGTATCTGTGGTAGAATAGTGGTTCTGAAGTGGAAAGTGCCCGGGTATTGTCCAAAACCACTGCCGGGGACTATGCAGATACCTGTAAGAGAATAATTGATTCATTTTTCTCTTCTTATTGCGGTCCTATGTTTCGCTACTCAAATCGCAATGCCTTGAAAATTGGATAGTTCGTGCGGGAACGGAGTGATTTAACACTAGATTTCCTCTGCCTACCCTGCTAGATAAGGTATAAAACGTGAAGCTATTAAAATTTTAGGCACAACAACATTTTTTCAACGTGCCACGGTATTGCAGACCAGACAGAGAGAACCTCGTATTAAGACACACCGTTCTATTTACGAGACAATACATGTTGATTGGCGGAACTGAACTCCGCGGTTTGTATTGTCACCAAAGAAGATGGAAAAACAACTCATTCCCCCGACAGGGAATTAAACCCACAACCATCGCATTTACATTCAGACGCTAAGTATTATCACGATCATATCATCTCACCAGTCTCCTCCAGCAGCCTGAAAGCGTAGTACACGTCCGGAGGCTGCCCGGCCGCTGCGGCTGCTGATATCGCCTTCTCCGATAACGTTATTTGTGGGAACGCGTACATGGCACCCTGTGAACGACGTACAGACGAACCATATTAATAATCTATATTTATATTATATTACATAGCTGATGAGTGCTGATAGGAGGAAGTTGAACATCTCTCGAAATTGTTTGTTGAAAGTTGCATTAAATAGTCGATTTATCGTGGAACGCTATATAAGCCAATTACCTTGGTCATATAGTATACTGTATATGTTATTCAATACTAAAGTGTTTGTTATTTTCATTTAACAACTGCAAATATAAATGACAAATTATATTCATTTTTACATTTAAATTAGTTTACTTTTTACGTCAACTTCCTGCAAGTATCGATGATACTAGAGGGAGAGGTCACGTAATAAGCTTGACAGCATGTATTGAAGAGGTTGATGACAGTGGACGAGGCGCAAGAGGTGTGTACAGACGAAGTAGCGTTTAGCGCTCCGTTCTCTCTGACTACCCCGCTGACACAGCGTGAAGCTAAGTTAATTTATCTATTCAACAAAATGTAGCATTCAAGTTAATTAAATGTCTCTACATATAGAAGTTCCACCAAAAAATTACATCAAATACTTATCCATACAATTGATGTACAGATTCTGAATTCAAATTCACAGTTCAACGTAAAAAAATACTTTTCCTACCAATCTCGCTTTACCAAGGCAAAGGCAAAAAATATATATTTTGTTGTTCACAAAATATTTTTACATGAATAGAGTTTCTTTGCTTGAAACACCCTAATCTCTAGAATTGTTAAATAAAATAGTTTTTTTTTTGTATTGGATAAGCTATACAATATATGCTATATAGGCAAAAGTGCAAGTAAAGACGACTTCGATTGTAATCCTGCTAATAGCATATTAAGAAAATTATCAAGAGAAAAAAAAACTTTGAGCATACAAATATAAACATAAGAGTTTTAACGACTTGAAAAATTCTCATAACATGAAATAAAAAAAGGTTGACTTTGTTCTTTTTTTTTAACATTTTGACAAGTACAAAAATCTACATAACAAAAATAGAAAACTACTTTAGAAGGTTTACACTACTAACCGACGATATGCTTGTCTAAGGGCATACCTGTACGACGTTACACTTGAACCCTTGCATCTGGTTGAAGGTCTCCACTATCATGGCGGCGCGCTGTGCTAACGAGTCTAACACCGCTTTCTTCTCCCTCGCCCATCGCTCGTATGAAGGTTCCCCGGGGGACGGGGTCTTGGCCTGGTGACAGACGTTCCTATATTATTTATTTATCTAAATAAATTAATTATATTATCATTATTGCACACAATACAAGACAAACTGGAGAACAAATTGACGAGTACAATAATGTATTTCATTTTATGTTATCAAAAATATGGTACTGTGTGTCATGTTTATTTTATTAATTTAATGTATTTTTAATGCATTTTAATAAATATTTTACACTATAACTCTGTCAAATTTCATATTCCTTAATGCGCGTAATGTTATCTCACATAACATAGCTCACATAAAACAGTCTGAGAAATTTTATCCATATTATTATTAATAATTTAATAAAAAATGTGTCTCCAAAGAGTGAAACAAAGCGACCCATGTCGCGCAGTGAAAGTAAGTGACTTGAATGTGAATTGCCTGCTGTACACAGATGATGCAGTGCTCATTGTATCATCAGAACACGAGTTACAGGGGTTGGTCACCACTCTGAAAGAAGGGTGTGAAAATAATGGCCTGAGCCTGAATGCGAGCAAGATTCGATTCTGGTATTTAAAAGAAATGAAGAAAGAACGGAATGCAATATCAGTGTGAATGAAAAGATATTGAAACAAGTGAATAAAGTGGTATATCTGGGAAGTGTGTTCAGTAGAAATGGAAGATACGATATAGATGTGGAACGACGTATCGTTACCGGTAACAGGGTTAACGGGCCCTTAGCTGCATTGATGAGACGGCGAAACGTCAGCACAGCTGCGCGTTTGGCCGTACACAATGCAGTGTTGGTACCGACGCTGTTATACGGCAGCGAAACGTGGATATTACAGAAGAAAAAAGAAAGAAAGATGAATGCTATGAGAAAAAATATAATAATAATAATAATATTTTAACTCCCTTGAATCTCTCATTGTGACATAATAAAAAACTTGTAAAAATTCAAACTAGGCCATTGCAGCGGCACAATATTTAACTGTGAACGCGACAGATGTCCGTTCGATGCTTACTTGAAGGAATGAACTATTTTCATTTCTTGATTTTGGCAACAAGACAAAGCTCGGCGTTGAGTTCTGCTACCCAACACGGAATGCCTCTAAAATAAGTGAATAATGAGAAATAGAATTTCAACATTATCCGCTATTTGCAGCTAAGCTATAAAGAGATACTCACCACACAATCAACAGCAGCTTGTCCCAGCACAGAAGGACACAACATGGCGGATATACACTTGTACAGGTTCTGCTGAACTCCTGGCTCCAAATTGAGCAGTTCCATCCACCCGCCGCGGAGACCACACTCGCCCATGTAGCCCTTGGACACCGTCATGAAGGAGGCCAGCTCTAGTTTGTCGTAGGGGGCACCTAATTCTACGAGGACCTATGGAAGTGAAATTTAGACAAGTTTAATTATTAAATAATGTTACAGTACGGCCGACAAACTGTGGCAGCCCTTAAGCTTTAAAAAGAATAATTAAACGTTAAGAAAAAATTTAAATGAAATCTGTGCCATCTACAGCTGACTTCGGCCACAACTCCGACCGTACTGTAGAAAACTCATGTGAAGGTATAAGCAATGAAATTGTATCAACCGAGGCAAACGATTAATACAAGGGAACTAGTATGTAATATTGTCGTTATGATTTAATTATCGTTATAAATATAATTCATATCATATTTATCTTATGTATACAATAAGAATAATAGAAGACCAACAGATCGTTGTGAAACCCTGGGGGGGCTCTTAAAGGAGATTCAGAAAGTTTTAATTTTATTATATTACTATGAGACTTTTTTTTATGGAATAGGACACGGCAAACGAGCGTTCGCGTCACCTGATGGTAAGTGATCACCGCCGCCCACGACCCCGTGCGACACCAGAGGAGCCACAGGTACGTTGCCTGCCTTTAAGGTGATTTGGGCGCCGGAGCCCGGCATTACCTGATGCGAAACGCAATGGCATAAAGCCACTACTTCACGCCGGTTTTAAATGCCGGGGGTGGTAATGATCCGGTCGAGTCTGCCCGTGCGTGTTGTCTTTGCTGGCGACGTGACTCTACCACACGTACTTTAGTCGCCTCTTACGACACCACCAGTACCAGGATGATCCTATTCTAGGCCATGATCACACGGCACAAAGACTTCAGGGATTCTCTTACTTAGGTTAGGTTTGATGACATTTTGTAATATTTATATAAAATAAAAATAAAGTTAAACGGTCGATTTTAATTCATTGAAATAAATATTTTAACAAAATTCATGAATAAATCAGACATATGTATAAAATAATTTGTATATTAAAATACTACGAAAACAACAACAAAATTACCTTCTTAAAGGAGAAGAATTTGCTACCAGCGGCATATATATTATCCTGGTACACCTCGTCAGCGAATATGAATAGATTATGTTTGTGCGCGAATTTGATTACAGCTTCGATGTTCTCTCGTGTAAGTACCTGAAAAAATATACGAGTGAGATTGAGAAAATAGTGTTATGCCACTGTATTTTCTAGTATGTAGCATTTATTAAATAAAAAGATGGTGACGGTACTTCATCACCTCTGTCTACCCTGCTATTTACCTAGTGTTAAGACACTCAGTTCCCCTAAGGACACTTCGTTTCCCCACCTTCCGCTGAATTCTCGAGAAATTTGCAGTTGCCTCAACACCACAGCGAAGAAATGAAAATATTAAATATTTTATTTCCTCGGATGGGGATCGAACCCACAACCTGCCTCCTTTACAGTGACACGCTTGTGCACTTGCGCCACGACTGGCCACAATTGCTCTTATAATACTCTATTATTCATAATACATGTTTAAATAACCAATTACTATTTTTCCATCACAAATACCTGTCCAGTAGGATTCCCAGGGTTAATAACGACCAACGCTCTAGGGTTACAATGTTTCTGCGCCTCCTTCAGACTTCTCTCCAATTCCTCAGTACTGAGACCCCAGTTGGAGCTCTCGTCGAGGTAGTATCCTACTTGCTCTAGACCGTACTCGGCTAACGAGGCCGAGTACAATGGGTATTGAGGTATGGGTATCATTATACCTAGAAAAATTATAATTTTGATAAGTAAATAAATCAAATAAATAAATCAGCTTCACGCTGTATCCCGCACACAGCAGGGTAGGCAGAGGGAACCTAGTGTTAAGACACTCCGTTCCCCACTTTCTGCCGAATTCTGGAGGCATTGCGTGTTGAGTGGCANGATATAAATTGTTATAAATATTTTAAAAAATATTGAATTTATATAAGGTAAATCTTTTTACATAAATTTACAAAGTTTGCAGTAAGTTAATTATCACCAAATAATAAAGACCGTATGTATGAGTATGTGGTTAGGTATGAATTATAAAATAACATGTAATTGTGGTGCAGCGTGCATGACATCGAGTACCAGTAAAACTGTTCGTGAATAGCATAACAAGTGAATCAACTATATTACTCAGCAAGGAAATTATTAACAATATTGGCTTAAAATAAATAACATATATATATATATATATATATATATATATATATATATATAAACTTTAACGTCAGATTTAGACGTCATTATAATTTATGTCTAATAATACTAAGAAAGTTAAGTAGAAAATGTGTCAATAAACAGTTTCATATCTAAAAAAAAATAGTATAATAAGTAGTCTTAGCCAAAACTTCAGGAATTCAAAGATTCAAAGAAAAGAGAAGAAGCAATTCAAGATAGCATGACAAAAACAATTTAAAGACACTCCATTCTCTATAATTCTGTACTCTTTAAAAAAAAGACAAATCTATATNACAGTATATATGTAATGGTGTAATAACTATTGACCACTTATCGGACAGTTACCGCGTAGATAACTGACTGATAAGCTTATCATTATCTACAATCTGATATCTCATAATGCGTTTCAATATATTATAAATAATATATGCAATCATTTTCATGAGATTGCTTAAATAAGTCTTTGATAATATTAATTCATTATATTTTTTCTTTCAATGTCAACAGATTTTTAACAGATTGTTATTTTTTCTTGTATTTCTTATTCGTATGATATCTTTAAAAATAACGTATTCCGTAATATATAATGAACGTACGGCTCAGTGGTCAGAGCGCCAGGTCGGTTTCTAGGAGGCGCGGGTTCGAGTCCCGCTACGTTCAAATTTTTATACGTTTTCTAAATAAGTATATAACGTAATTCGTTTGACCGTTACTTATGAATAGAATTGAGGCAATCGTGGTGCTGTGGCACAAGCGTGTGACTGTTACCGCGACGGTCGTGGATTCGGTTCCCACTCGGGGGAATGAATCTTTATGTAGCAATCTTTTCAATTATTCTCTCTAATAACAAGGCAAAAACGCGGCGATGAGCTCCGCAACTCATCACGCAATAAAAAATCGACAGAAAGTGTTCCCTCAGCCTACTCTGCTTTGTTGGGGATACAGCGTCAAACTCAATAAATATATGCAAAAATTTTAATTTCGTATCAATATTTGAATCCAGCAGGATATGAAGTCGTGTTCTTTGAAAGTTATACAACACTCACTACTCTTACAAAATCAGGTGGTAATATAAGATTAACTAAGATTTATGTTTTGATATACTACCACATTCTAACTGCCTGAAGTAACCCTGATCACAAAATATAGTGGGTTACATCGAAACGATAAAATTTTTAATATGGTAGTTTTCTTTAGTTTTTCTAGATAAATGGAATAATACAATAGAAAGAGTTTAAATTGTAGTTCATGAGATTAATGTGTTCAAATAAACAAAATCGTAGATTTTTTTAAATAAAAAAAATAATAAAGGTTAAAATTATTACATACTGCATTTAGAGTTACGCCAGTAATATTATATTTGCAGATACCTACATAGGTATCATTTATATATAAATTCTCTATCTACCCTACATAATTAATAAAAGAAAACACAAACAAAAAGAACATAAATTCCACACTCACCAGATTTCTTTCCACCCAAGTCATTGCAGAACAGCTGCAAGCAATTCTTAATAGCGGTAGAGGCGCCTGCCGACAAACAGATGTTCTCCCACTTGGATGGGTGTCCGTCTCTCCGCTCTATGTACTCCGCGACGTGACGGCGAATTAGTTCTATACCGTGAGACGCGGTGTAGGAACCAACGGATTGACCCCTATTGAAATTATAACAGTAATTATTTTTTAACATTTTATAAAATGTTATTCCACACTTAGGAAAGAAAAATACGTATTTAAAAAAACGTATAAAAATTTGAATGTACTTCGAACGACTTTAAAAAATTTTAAAAATATTTAATAAATATAATAGCATTCTTAGTAATTATCTTTGGGTAGCGGAAATTTGTACAGAGATGCTAACAACATAAATAAGTTGTAACAAGCGTATAAAAAATTCTATACGTTTTCTAAATAAGTAGTAATTAATTTCTTTATCATAAGTACTTTGACTTTACACTAATTACCCCTCGCGACTTCGCCCGCCTGAATTTCAATGATTTATTTGTTAATCTGAATTACATTCGTTTTCTAATAATATTGTTATTTTAAAACATATATTGAAAACTAAAATTTTATCCAATTCAATATGTTTATGAACCGATAGAGACAAAACAAGCAAAAAATCTAAGGGAAGTTTGTCAAAATACTATTGTTAAAAATGCATTAATAAAATTCCAACCTAAAACTATCTACGAATCAATACAATATACAATGGAAATGTTACCCGCATCCTCCAAGAATATCTTTAGCTCTTTGTTTAACATCCTCTGGGAATTCGCCTTTTTCTATTAGATCTGGATATGATATACACGCTAGCACCTATAAAGTATAATATTTGGTATTAATGTAAACAATGAAATGAAAAAAGAAATTCAAAATATATTTTTTATTCAAATAAGTATATATAAGTATAGCACATTCAAAATAATCAATTAACATAAACTATCGGTCAATTACGTACTGTCGGTAGTATCCGGTTAAAATTTAAAATGGAGGTAGATAATTGTGGCGTTAAACACTACATCCAACTATTAATAAACGTTTGAATGCGGAGTTCAATGACCCACTATATTGAACCAAATGGAAAAAAATATGTACATTCGTTAGAATACAAACATTTTGCTGATTTCTAATTCAATCCACAGCCATCGCGAATATTAAGACACTTGAATAAACAAATGTTATATTATAAAGGAAAGACTATCAGAAATTTAATACCATTCATTCCTTTTATAATTTTATTATTTTTGTTAAAAAAAAAAATTGATTATGTTGACTTTTTATTGCAGCTTTTCCCGCATGCCAGGGTAAATAGATCCTCGGCTTAGGACACTTCGATCCCTACTTTCCGCCCAAATTTTGAGACATTACGGTTAGCGGAACTGAACGCCGCATTATATTTTGACATAAAATTTATAAATTGTAGATAAACTTACTTGTCTAATAAATGTGATGGGAGTCTGTCCCATGGCGTGAGCATCGCCAATGTTGGCTCTTATCACTCTTTTGAAGGGTTTCTTTGCTCCCTGAAATAAAAAATAAAATTTTGATGTTAAAGAAAGAAAATTTTCCTGTCAGTTTAGAAAGGTTTAGTGGCGAATCGGTCTCTATTAATCAGGGTAGAGAAATAAAAATGAAGTAAGAGTATTCTAAACGAATTCAAATGAATTCCATTTACAATAACTTTTAATACTCAAAAATTAATCAACTATATTATTTATTTTTTTAGCGTAACGCTGTATCTCCCACACAGCAGCTCTGCTGAGATCATGGGGAACGGAGAGTCTTAACAATTTAAGACACTCCGTTCCCCATTTTTGACCATTGCAATTCTGGAAACATTGACCAGAACGAGGAAAATGAAAACATTAAATATAAGGAATATTTGATGTCCTCGAGTAGGAATCGAACCGACAACCTATCGCGTTTACAGTCACACTTTGTGACACATCCTTGTCTACGAGTGGCCTCGTTTTCCTTAAGGATAATTTTACAAAAAAATGGCTAATCATATAAAAAATCACAATCATCAGATAGATATATAATACGACATCTATGATAAGCATCTATATACAAGTAACGGTGGTGTCAGTAAAATAGCTTCATCATATCATATGATCGCTGCACAATGTCACAGTGAGTAATAACTCAATTGAATGATAACCACAGGACATGTATGTATGAATATACATAGAGGTAGTAGATATAAATAAAAATATGTTTTAAGTCTCTTTCTCAATAGCACTTATAGAAATGAGGCCAGTCGTGGCGCAGGGCCACAAAGTGTGGCTGTAAAACGCACTGGTTGTGGGTTTGATCCCCACTCGAGGAAGTGAAATATTTATTTACAAATTTTCATTTTTTTAATTTTCATTTCTTCGCTCTGGTGTCGAGGCAAAACGCGATGTTGAGTTGTGCCACACAATAGGCAATGCCTCCAGAATTCAGCAGAAAATGGGGAACGGAGGATCTTAACACTAGGTTCCGTCTGCCTAACCTGCTGTGTGCGGGATACAGCGTGAAGCTGATGTATTTATTTTTTATTTATTTATAGATATAGTGGAAATCTAGTCTAATAAATCATTCCAGTCTTCTAATTAAACTTCTTGTTAAGATCGTTAAGTTATAACTTACTAACTTATTCGTGCTGAGTTGCGAAACTCAACGCCGTATATTGATTTACCTGTTCGAAAACATTAAACAGTTATCGGGAAAACAAGTTATGTCCCTTTACACACAATTCTATCATAATAAATTTACACTTAAGGAATCGGATACTAGTAATATTCAAATGCAAATCACATCGCCAACGGCCTTCTACTAATCGTCGACAATTTTAAAATCGATCATGTTCCTTGCGGTAAACACGTAATTTAAACCCGATTCATAACGTTTTTAAATAGATATACTCGTATATTGTACGTAAATCGGATCTCTAAACATATATTATGTAATTTAACACAATATTTAAGAAAAAAAATAATAATATAAAGTTCTTATTACGAGTACTCTAAAAAGTCAAATAACAAAGACGTATGAGAAAATTATTAATTAATGAAATAGAAAAACTCTAGGTTAAGGAAATTGCTAATTTTCTTGAAATTTAATAATTTTATTACTAAACTAATGTAAGCACGAAAAGTACAACATCTGGCCCTAAACGCGACGTTTGTAAGAATGTTCCTACTGGAGCAATCGAACCCCCGTCCCGTCGTGAAGGGAATATTTTTATTCTATTCAACACACAATATCTCGAAAAGTGAGCCGAAAATAGGAAACGAAGCGTCTTGACAAGGTTATCTCTGCCACTAGGATACTTCGTGAAGCTAAAAACCTCCTTTTTAAAAGTCGGCTAAAAACATTAAGTAGATTTTTCAACAAGTTTAATGATATACTGTGAGGCTTAACAATTATCGACTCAAAACCGGTTTATTCATACTTTAATGTATCTATGTACCTTTAACGGCGCTAAGTTGATATTTGCAACTGATAAGGAACTGTTATCAAACGTTTATTTAAATTGAGGTGGAAATAACAAGATTATTGTGGTACAAAAGTAAAGATTTTTCTTAAAACATCTTAGTTTAGTAGTTAGAGGTCATTGAATGTTCTTATCGGATAGTCGGAGTTCGGATAATTGGAGTTCTACTGTATGTACCTTTAACGGCGCTAACTTGATACTTGCAACTGATAAGGAACTGTTATCAAACGTTTATTTAAATCGAGGTGGAAATAACAAGATTATTGTGGTACAAAAGTAAAGATTTTTCTTAACACATCTTAGTTTAGTAGTTAGAGGTCATTGAATGTTCTTTGTCAACTTTAAGGACTTCGTTTTCATATGTTAGTTTTGAGATATTTAGATATGTTTAATAGATAAATTCTGCCCTATATTTTAAAGACGTATCGAGTTTTATGGTACTGGTGGAACCGCACCGAAGTGCAGCGTTTTTTCAACTTAATCAGAATATTGTTCTCCAAGCAATACAAAATCAATTCAACCTCAGCATTTCCCTAGACATGTTGAGTTTTAAAAAATATTCATATTATGTTGTTTTTTTCTTTATTTTATTTTACAGTTCTTTGCACATAAAGCCTACCCTGATCTGCTGAGAAGATCTGGCCACTCCGTTCACCGCTTATCACTAAAAATCGAAACATTGGTTTAGGAACGACGTTGCCTAAATGAGATTCGAATTCACAAACGTCACGTTAAAAGTCAGACATTATTCTACTGTGTCACCACAACCTCATTATAAATGTACATATATTTGTTATATATAAACACCATAGTAAAATGACTACCTTTTTTTTAAACATTTTTAAAGTGTTATTCCACACTTAGGAAAGAAAAATACTTATTTAGAAAACGTATAAAAATTTGAACGCAGCGGGACTCGAACCCGCGCCTCCTGGAAACCGACCTGGTCGGTTACCAGGAGGTTTTATTGTTTATAAAGATTATTTTATTTTTTCTTACGCGACCTTGTACCTCTCTAAGCTAATGAGTTGTTAGTAAGATCACGATCTGTTAACAAACACTCTGACACAGATATAACTAGATATTACCAGTCAGCTTATCTCCAAATATACTTTTATTTTTTTACATTCAAGTGACAATTTTAAAAATGAAAATATAATATGAAAGACCAAAAATATATTTAATCTTAATTTAAATAATATCAGCGTCCCGAGACTGTGCCTGACTGTAGAGACGATGGTTGTGGTTTCGATCCCCAAGGGGAAAAATTAAATTATATTCTATCTAGCAGCAATCTCCGGGGCAGGACGAAGCGTGGCGTCGTTTCTCAACACGCAGTTACTCAGATTCAGGCGGAAAGTGGAGAACGTAGTTTTTTGCAGGAAAGCAGGGTAGTCCGACGTTGTCTCTGGCCACCGTGATATACGGGTTAAAGTTCGAAAATGTTTTTTGAGGTTAAGGTACCGTAAGTACCTATGCTGGTCCTGTTCATCTGTCTGTCAAAACCATTTATCTCGCGATTGCGTTCGCGTCGATAGTATTTCCCGTCAAATCTACAATTATGTTTGGCAGAAGAGAGACCGTGCAGTAGCAAAAATATATTAGGACCTTAAATAAGTTGCTGCTGTTTTTTGAAAGATGGCGTTGCGGCACTCTGTGCATGGAATTTCGTACGGTAACGAATCACCAAAGTAGTACTATATGTAACCTCAAATTATAGTAGAATAGTATTTACTACAGTGTCAACTACATATTTATTTTCCCTTTGTGAAAATGTGTACTTTTGTGCCAAATAAAGTGTTTTTGCGGGGAATTTTATTGCACTGCTTTATTCAGAAAAAATCTGCAGCAGAAGCACACAGAATTCTCGTTGAGACAATGCTTTGTCGAATACAACGTGCAGAGACTGGTTTAGGCGCTTCAAAAGTAATGATTTTGACCTTGAAGACAAAGAGCGTTCTGGAGCACCGACAAAATTTGAAGACAGAATTGGAGGCATTGCTTGAAGAAGATCCATGTCAGACGTTAGTAGAGCTCGGGAAAACGTTACAAGTAGATGCGTCAACAGTTTCAAAACGTTTAAAAGCGTTAGGAATGATCCAAAAGCAAGGGCATTGGGTGCCGTATGAGTTGAAGCCGAGAGACGTAGAACGACGTTTTCTCATGTGTGAATTGTTGCTTCAACGGCAAAAGAGAAAAGGTTTTCTGCACCGTATCGTCACTGGGGATGAAAAGTGGATTCACTACGACAATCCAAAGCGAAAAAAATCGTGGGGCATGCCGGGTCACGCATCAACATCGTCGCCAAAACCAAATATCCATGGTTCTAAGCTTCTTCTCTGCATTTGGTGGGATCAGCAGGGCGTAATTTATTATGAGCTGCTTAAACCTAATGAAACTATCACGGGAGCTCGCTATCGACTTCAGTTGATGCGTTTGAGTCGCGCTCTGAAAGAAAAGCGGCCACTATACGAGCAGAGACACGACAAAGTGATTTTATTACATGATAATGCTCGGCCACATGTGGCAAAACCAGTCAAAACTTACCTGGAAACACTTCAATGGGAAGTTCTACCCCACCCGCCGTATTCACCGGACATAGCCCCCTCCGATTACCACTTGTTTCGGTCGATGGCGCACGGTTTAAGCGAGCAGCGCTTCCATTCTTTTGAAGAAGCCGAAAAATGGCTTGATTCCTGGATTGCCTCGAAAGATGAGTCGTTTTTCCGACGGGGGATTCAATTGCTACCAGAGAGATGGGAGAAAGTGGTCTCTAATGATGGACAATACTTTGAGTAATGTCATTGTAAGCATTATATTTTAAATATTTTTTTTTAAACAAAAAAAAACAGCTATAACTTATTCAAAGATCTAATAGCAAAAATGTGAAAAAAATGCTTATAATTGTAGTTAATTTCATATAAAATGAGTGCATGTGCCCGCAAACCTAAGTTTGTCAACTTCTAATAGTTATGCTTCTCGTTGACTATCCTGAAACCAATAATCCTGAAATTGGTTGCCGATTTGAATTGCGGAACCTTCGGTCAGGTCAGGGTCAGTCCGACTCACACTTGATCGTTTTTGTTTATTAAAATGTAATGTTGTAATGTAATGAGTCAAAACAACGACATCTTGAATAAATTTACTACTTGCGAACAATTTAGGATTATTCTATTTCTATTAACACAAAAAATAATCTCAGATGACCTTGATGGTCTACTCCATACATATTACACATACATAATATACATGAAGTGCGTATTAATTACGTTTTTTTTCCTAACATTAATACATAGTCTTTGGGGTTATATACGCTACATATTAGTTACCATAGTAACGCTGTCGAACGGTGTTTGACTACTCTGCGATGATTACGGGTTCGATCCACCCGGAAAATTATTTAATAACTATATTTCCATAGGCAATAAGCAATCACTCAGTCTACATAAAATAATAAACATATTACAATATAAAACGAGAAAAATTCGTAAGAATAAAAAAAAGTTTAAGAATTTCGCGTGAATCACAGCGTTCATGTGATATTTATAACAAAAAATAGTTATGTACATGAGGAAAATTAGTAACAAATTTAAGTTACCGCACAATCAGTTATTATTGTTAAATAAAAAATAGTCTTAGTAATTTTATAATGAAATAATAAACACTCGCACACTAATAAATCCCGCACACAGCGGAATTGACAGAGAGATTCTGGGAACCTAGTGTTAACACTCCGTGCCTATTATTGAAAAATCTTCCGTTCCCCACTTTTCGCCGATTTCTTTCCGAAGGTATAGAGAACATACTAGGGCTATTCATTTATATCAATTTCAAAACAATGCGTATTAAAACCCACCCTAATCGCTTTTTGCTTACGAAAATTGGACGGAGTGTAACGACGGAGTGTCATTACACTAAGTTAACTCTGCCAACTCTCCTACATGCGGGAATGCCCCACAATTCAGCTAAACCGATTCGAACCCGTAACCAACTCGTATACAGCGAAGGGCTTTCTATGCCACTATAGCATCATTATTACACCGAAACTACTATAATACCATAATAGATTTTATTCTTGGATGATTCAACAGTCATATTAGAAATGGAGTTACTGAATTGGTACCCACATATTGTTATATATATGGCCCATAATAAAACATTGGACTAGGGCCAAGCAGGTAAAATCAATAGCTAAGCGTTGCTACGCTACTATAGCTACAAAATAGCAAAATATTTCAGATTTCTTGCATAAACAATGAAATGAAAAGAGATGTTTTTCTTTTATTTGAGTCCAGTCGTGGCGCCGGGGCACAAAGTGTGACTGTAACGCGGCTGGTCGTGGGTTCGATCCCCACTCGAGGAAATGAAATATTTACTTAAATTTACATTTTAATTTCTTAGCTCTGATGTCGAGGCAAAGCGCGGCGTTGAATTCCGCCATTCAACACGTAATGCCTGCAGAATTTGGAAAGTAGGGAACGGAGAATCTTAACAGTAGGTACCCTCTGCCTTCCCTGCTGAGTGCGGGATACAGAGTGAAGCTGGTTAATTCTTTTGTTTATCAGCTTCACGCTGTATCCCGCACACAACAGGGTAGGCAGAGGGAACCTAGTGTAAGATACTCCGTTCCCCACTTTCTGCCAAATTCTGGAGGCATTGCGTGTTGAGTGGCAGAACTCAACGCCGCGCTTTGCCCTGACACCAGAGCTAAGAAATGGAAATATAAATTTAAGTAAATATTTCATCTCCTCGAGTGGGGATCGAACCTACAACCAGTCGGTTTTACAGCCACACCTTTTGCCGCTGGGCCACGACTGGCCTCTTCTTTTGTTTACCGAGTGAAATACGCCATTATGACGCAATTATAAACGATTTTATATAAAGGTGTATGATGTATATGTGTTATCTCTCTACTTATATATATGTTGGTTTTGCCATTTAACAATATAAACGTTACACTAAATTTAAACGAGGATAACTAACATAAATGAGAATTTACTTCCCTTTTGCCCTACATTATATTATGTGTACGTGGACACATTAGTAGACTAATTCATTTTAGTACCTACATATAGTAGGCAGATGGAATCTAGTGTTAAAAAAATCGTTTGCCACTTTTTTTGCTCAATTTTTAAGACATCTATCTTGTAATCAGAGCAATAAAAAGAAAACAATCCAAATACCCGAGTGAAAACCGAATCAACAATCGTCGCGATTACACACAGACGTTGTGACGTTGTGCCACAGCGCCACGACGGCTTCAATCACAATATGACTAAACAGCTGTCAACAGGGTGGAAAACATTAATAGAAGTCAGTGGAAAACTAGTACTACTAACTTACCATACTCAAGGTCATTATGGCATAGGTTATATACTAAAATGAATATTTCATATCTTTGAAATATTAAATTTATGTTAATATTTATTATTCAAATTTATAAAACTGAAGCTTGTTTGTTTGAATGCACTAATCTCAGGAACTGATAGTTCGAGTAAAAAAATGTTTTTGGGTTGTATATTCTATTAGTTGAAGAAGGATATAGGCTATATCGTACATTCATTCATATATTCATATACGAATATATTACATGACGTAAATCGTGTTAACATAACCTTCAGTACCAGCAGACAGAGTTACCTCAAAAACTATAAACTATGTGTCATGTTTCACATACATTTTTTGATTATTTCTATTTGACGACACAGGCAAAAGTGTATATAAAAGTAAAGAAGAGAAAGTTTTTAAATTAAAGTTGAATATTAGAGATAAATAAAAAATAAATAAAAAAAATATATCAATTCTTCTTCCAGACATTGCACCTTATTATTATATTTTCACTCATCATTAGAGGTGTTGTCAGGGTTAATAATGAACTGCCTAGTCTCCATGACTTTTCTTTCCTTTTTCACTGCTTGGTCACATATAATTTTCTATTCTTATACATTGCTAATTTTATCTTTTATTTTTAATAAATTAAACACAAGATTTTTTTTAACTATTTTAAAGTATTATTTTTTAAAGAATATATAATATAAAAATTTGAACATAGCTGGATTTGAGCCTGCGCCTCTTAAGCCACACTTTCTCATTAAGCTATGTGGAAATTCTTATATGCTTGTTACAACTTTAAGAATAGAATAGAATTAAATATGTGATGCTGATATCAGTACAGGTGGATATTAATTCAGCAGCAAACAGCAGTATTTTTGTAAAATATTATTATTAAAATTTAAAGTATTTTTAATAATATCTTGTAAATACCTAATACAACAATTATATTATTTCAAACTTAATTTTTAAATAAAGATGAAACAAATTTGTAATCTGATTTAGATGCAAAAAAGTGATATACAAAAAAAATTGGCTAAACTCCATTCTAAAACATTTCCACACATACTAAATAATGTAATGTGACAATCCATTCATATAGAGTATAGATAAGTATTTGCAGTTTTAAGTTTATTTCTAATAAGAATCTATTATTGGATATAGCGTCATGTCCAGTTGGAATGTATTCAGCGGATGCAAGTGTTAATTTGCAACTAACTGACACTGTGAATCAATAAGACTAGTATTATTAATAATATCACACTTTTTTTTCATGAAAACTTCATTTAATTTAAAATAAAAACAAATTAAATATAAATTACAAGGTGCAAAGGCACTGGGGGGACAGATTAGTTGAATATAATGCAATTTTATAATTTGCAATTGCAATTTAAAAATTAGATAACAATTCAATATTATATAGTCATTCATTATAGTTTATATAATGTAGAATTCTGGAAATATATACATAATAAGAATTATATTAACCATTTAAATATTGGTCAAACAAAATAGAAAGTTATGTCACTAAATATTATAATATTTTATCTCTGTATTGAGTTTCAATTAACCATCCCAGTCCCAATCAACATGTTTCAAAAAATGTCATAATGTATTATTAGTTCTCAACTTCTATTGCTTCAATTGAAAAATATGCTATAGTGATTATTATACGCTGTTTGATTAAATATGTATGTATGTATGGAGTATTTTTGTCTGCACCACTTTAAATGAAACCACAGTTTTAACTACTCTATAAAAGCTTAATATAATTTTTAAAAAAAGATTAATTTCTTTAGGTATAGGTTTAAAATATATATAATATATTTATATATAAATAAAATATTTTAAACCCATACCTAAAGAAATATACCCTATACGCTGTTCCCATAAAAGGAGCACTGATGCTTCCACCTTGTATATATAACAGTCATATTTATAGCTTCACTTTTCAGTTGATTTAGAGATTGAAGCCATAGTAAGCAATATAACATTGCAATTGCAATAAGATATGTCTGTTTTTATAATGAAATATAATATTATTTATACAATCTAGTGGAGAATCAATGGGGACTTATACTTGCAACTTCGTCAGTGTGGTCAGATGAACATATATACTTATTTTGTATGACCCATTCTAAATTCAGGAGATAACTCAGACCATGAGTATGTGGGTTTGAGACAATTAACATGTATTTTTTTGGCTTTATATTGAATCCGATACAAGGCTGAGGTTACCTGGGTACCTATCATTAACACACTTTGTTCAAATTAAGATATTTCCCATACCCACTTTATGCCAAATTCTGGCGGCATTGCCCTTTAAGTGGTGGAACATTTTTAATTGGAATCTATATGTTCTGAGATTTGTATGTTCAACCAAATAACTCTTTAACTCTATAATAATATATAGATATTTGGAGGTAAAAAAATATACAACTTATCTATCGTGCTTTCGTGATTGACAAAGTTTGTGAAGTAATTTTTTAATGTCTATAGTAATAGTATCTCTAAGTAAAAATTGGACATGGATTGATGAATGTATTATTAAAATTGAAATTTGAGTAGCTAATCACAAAAGTGAGTAAATTAATTTAATATAAAATATTAATAATCTTTATAGGTAGCTTAAAAACCTGCTTTAAAATATATATAATATATTATTTCATAATAAAAAGTAAAGATATGATGCAATAAAATTTTAGATAAGAACTAATGCAATGTTGTAATATATAATATGAATGATTGACTTAAAAATTGAAAAATGTATTATAAAATTATATATTTTATTTTACAATAAAATATATGTTAAATATGAATATGAATAAATTAAGTATGAGAATTCATTTAAATTTGTATAGATGTAATATTTTTTAGTTCAAGTTCTAATAACAATTACATATATATGCTAATAAAGTATTTAACTGTGCAAATTAGATTATTATATTCACAAACTACAAGTCCAAGGACAAATTAGTAAAAAGGAAGTCCACAATCATTTTAAAATTAATAAATTTTACTTAATGTAACTCATTAAAAATAAACCACAATAAAATATAACATTCAATTTAGAATATCCTGTATGACCTTGAAGTCCTGAACTTTCAATTATATTTAGAAAGTACTAACATATTGCAAAATAATCGTTAATAAGTGGGTAACTGAATGTAACATTTATACTTTTACCTCATTAATATAATGTGGAAATTAATTAATATAAATTAAAAAGTAACTAATATATACTATTTAAATTCTTACCTTTTCCAATTCCTTTTCGATTTCGGCGGCGCGAATAACCAAAGGTCCTCGTACTGCATATTCAAGTTTTAAAATATTAGGGTTAATATTATCTATAGTAACAGCTTTGGAAGCCATCGTTCGAGAGCTATTAAATATCTTTTGCGGTAATAACACTGGTTCAACGGCCACTCTGCGACTGGCGGCGGCGCACCTTATCATCAGCTTCGATGACATTTTCTGTAATCAGTGACACTACTTTAAATACGTCACTTTACACGAAATTACACGAAATATACATTATAGTTCACTAAACATTATTATGATAGGCTTTTTTATTTTATATAACACTGTTCAAGCTCTATATTTAATGTAAGAACAGGATAACACAATGCTTACCTCGTTGGTTATGTATCGTATTTACAATCGATAGGTTCGTTCAACAATTAGATTTTAATAACTGGTTATTGATGCTGCAGTCGGTTGATTAATGTAAATGAATGGTGACCTACAGTAAGGTTATCTAAGAATTGAGCAAATTAGGTAAATAATACATGTAAATATTAATTTAATAAATTCAAAATGACACTATCGGTTATACTCTATATATGTATGTTTTAATGCATATGCATTTAATTATACAAACTAAAATTATACACTAAACTATGTAAGCAAGTTTTCTACTGACTAATGACTTCAAAATATATATATATGAATTAGGTATTTAGCTGTATTTATTTATAGTTTTTTGACTTTTGGCATTTTATTTTTATATTGTGTAATGGCAACATCTTGATTGTAATGTCATTTGCATACTTAAGTATATTCGGTACAGATAAGAAACATTTTTATTCAGAAAAGATCCAGAAGCAATATTCATAATTTATACATTAAATCAAATGTATTAAAATTGTATTTGTAATTAATTCACCTAATTAAATGATACACAAATTTTATAAAAATGGAGAAATGCTTTTGTTATAGCAGTCCTTCTCCAAAAATGGAATATGCTATATTTTATATAAATTAACTACCAGGGAAAAGTAAAATTGACGTATCTAATTCATTAGACTTACATTACCTAAGTAAATGGTTTAAAAAATATTAATTTTAAAAGTTACTAAAACTATCGATTTTTTTATTGAAACGTCTTATAATCTACAAATTTATCTTATCAAAACTTATGTAATGGTCAATACACCGACCCCACTACGACGATTATGATTGTGATTTTTGTTCAAACCAATATAAGCTGAGCGTTGTCTCAGATAATTAAATATTTCATTTTTTTAGCTTCATACAGCGTGAACTGCTGAGTAAGCAGATAGAAGAGTAAGCTTTCCCATTCAGACACTATCTTTCCCTATTTTCCGCTTATGACCCTGCGCTACGACTGACCTCACAATTAAGTCATAATAATCTTTATGCTCTAAATATTCTGTTATTATATTGTAATCGCAATCGTTTTCTTTTTGATTGACTAGTTATATTTTAACGTTTGTACTACCATTTTTTACATAAAACAATTCAAGCAAGTAATATTAAACGAAACCGAATAAAGTAAACAACTATTTAGATTATCTTCTTCTTCTATCCATTGGTTTTATTGTATGATAGGCAGCAAGAGTCTTGTGCATTACTGTTCTACAAGTCTACAGATATTATTGTCATTTAAATTAAATATTAGTACTTACCAATTCTTGTAATCCGAAAAATTGCAAAAAACACGCCACAAATAATATTTGATTAGTAACAAACCTAATCAGTGGAGAACTGAAATTAACTAATACATAATATTATATTCGTCTAAAGATAACATGTTATCTTAGTTTGATGAATGACTGTATAGTGTTAGCTCGTGCTCTCATTGCATAAGTATACATCTTTTGTAATATTTGTGCTATTTTGTATTATTTTGTTATAATGATGTATTTGTGTTATATTGTATAATATTTTTGCACAAAATTTGATTTGTATCATACTTTTTGGGCATGAGGCTATATATAATGTTTCGATAAAAAAAACCCAAGCAGCGACCGAATTAAAAGTAAAAATCGCGTTATAATTGAGAAATTTGGTGTTCTAATTCCAAACTGTACAATAATTATAATGCAATATTTTATTAGTACACGTTAAGGTCTCAAAGTTTTACTTTCTGATTTGTTTGAAAATATGAAATAAGTACGTAAACATACAAATTTATAAGTAACTTATCTTGAACCTATATTAAAGTCATTTAGTTATAATAAAATAATAAAATGAAATAGTGGTTTAAATCTAAAAATCCAAATGCTGTCTATGCCAGACAGCATTTGGATTTTTAGATTTAATAAGCACATAAATTGCAATTGGCAACGATAGGATTTAGTTAGTTATGCCGTATGCAATTATAAATAGTGACTTAAAAATTTTGTAAAATATAATGAATCATAATTTAAGCATAAACAAAAAAATAATATATAAGGAACTAGGTATAAAATAAGCAGTCATATATATATATATTTCATAATTAATTTATTTTTACACAATACTCTCGACTAATGTCAAACAACTAATAATAATAATCCCGATACAAAAATATTTCCTCTCCTTATTTATTATATTGACAGATTTATACTTTTTACAATAATTGTATATTTAACTCCATCTAGTGTGCCTCTGGTCAATATGCAATTATATTATAAAAAAAAAGTTCTGATGTTATTTATATGTATACAACTTCTAGATACAATCGTTATCAGTTGGCCCATTTAAAAACATTAAATTTTAAAAAAATCCACACGCTATGCTTCTCTTTGAGGAGCAACAAATTTAAATACTATATACATTTTAAATGGGACAACTAATGACAGAGTCCGACAAACATTATAAATTATATAGAAGCAGATATAACAATATTCATTTTTTCATTACATTTTTCAGTGTTTTTGCATAGTTGAACGTTTTTAAATTAATTTTAAATATACAGCCATATGCTACAAAAAAATATTTGTTCAAGAATTACTGGAATCAATACTAAAATATGGTTTATTAATTTTCCATTTATTGAAGTGCTTTATTTGCTTCTATATAATTCGTTCGTTTTTAATCAATGTTCATCACAAACGGGAACGCATATATTTACAGTGGACAAAGGACTTTATAACAAAAATTGACGATACTTTAACATTAAACAACAGTTATCTCACACATTTATGGCAAATCGTCAAATACCACAATGAAATAATAATTTTTTACCATTTAATAGACAAAGTAATATAAAACACGAAATATATTTTTTAGCTATATTTTACATAGTCTTATAACGAAATAAATAAATTATTTTCTAAATAGTTACGTCGCTATTGTCAAATAAACTTACAACGATAGGCAAAACGGCCGGTGGTCGTCGCCTTCCTATTTTACTGTATGACATAATATGTACTAAATGATCTCTTTACACTCGCCTTGGCTTACTAATACGGCCCGGACTTGGTCCAACCCGAACAATCCTAAGCTGAGCGAGACTCATTATATAATAATATATATTTATTATAAAGTGTCCTCACAATATACATACATCTAGATGATATCACGTGATGATATGAATTCGACGAAGAAAAATACTGACACATAAGTACGGCCGGAGTTAGTTGAAAATAAAAAAAATAATAAAATTAAAATAAAATATTAATAAAATAAAATATGAAACAAATAACAGTGATATAGATTAACGAGTAGTAAAATATATAAGTAAATACAGAGATAGACAACATTGCATAGTACAAGTGTTGCCAGCTGAAAAAAAATTGTAGTTAAATAACAGTCTGTTATTAAAAAAATATAGGTAGATAAAAAAATGTGAAATAAAGAATAAGAACATTGTAATTAATATGGAACAAACTAGCTAGATTAACATCATTTGGTTTAACAATATACATAAATTAACATTGTTAGTTCCATTATATCTTTGCTCCGTCACTAACTTTCTATCGACTCGAGTCACCCCACAAGACTACCGTAAACAGTATATATTCAAAAATAAATTCCATATTTCATCGTCATCACCAAACAATAACAGGATACTATTTTCTAGAATGTGACAGAACAGTATAAAACATTTTAACAAGTGACGAATATTGGGCGGTCGCTATCCTCGCGCACTACTTAGTGCGGGTAGATGGATACATCAATAGCGTTTAACAAATAATTGTTATAATTAAAAGTCGTCACTAAACAATATAAGTAGAAAATGTTTTAGCAAGTCCGGCCGGGCGCTAGCAGTCGCGGTCCTCGCGCACGAGCTGCTGCGTGTCGACGCCGGTGTCGGCGGCGGGGTCGAGCGCGCGCGTGCGCTTGTTGCCGCGCCCCTCGCGCGTCTCCGTCGACGACGGCGATATTACCGCCGACACCACCTTGTCCTTTATCTCTTCTGGCACCTCGTAGATACCGGCTGCGGAGTCACAAATACTTATGTTAGTTAACACTTTTAAAAGTTCCCAATTGAGTCATTATGATGCAGCAGCACAATGTCTGACTCTAAAGACGACGTTTGTGGGTTCGATTCACACTCGTAGAAATTTCATTTATATTTAAATAACAAGACAAAGTAAGCAGGTTCATTTCTAAGGTAAAAGAAAGTTTCGTGATCTATATTGTGGATATACTCCATTACATGAAAGCGGCTATGTTCTCTAGAGACGATGAGGCAATCAAAACGTCACCAAGATGAGACACGGTCAACGATAACAATAACTAAAAAAATCCAAAGCTATAAATACTACACTCACGCAAAGGCGGTTCGGGTTCCCCAGCTGCTGTAGCTCTCGTAACAGCTTCATACATAGGGTTGCTAAAGTCACGACCTTTTCTCGCTGGTTCATCTAGCGCATATACATCGGCACCGGCCGGTCCCGTGCTGGGAGTGCTGAGCCCCGTACCGAACTCCACGTTGGAGCCCGCACGGAAAGATACGCTCTGCGATGACGCGAGGCTGCCGAGCCCACCGCCTTTACCGCTGTAAAGTAATAGGGAACGGTTACACAAATTGAAAAGCAAAAAATCATATTACTATTTTACATAAAAAAAAAACTATGTCGACAAAAACAAAAGTTCATATATATTGTTTGTATAGACGACATTGCTTGTCAAATTAATTCAAGATTAAGTAAAAAAAATACACTTCGTTTTCATCTGCATAGCCTGACTATAAATAAAATAAAGATTTATATGAAGTAGTAATTAAGAAAATCACGTGAACACTCACAATGGCCTCTTCCGTATGACGAACCAGGCGGCGGCGGCGGCGGCGGCCAGCACTAGTACCAGCAGCACGGGCACGAGCACGGCGCCGGCGGAGGGCCCGCGCGTGGCGGCGGCGGCCTCGGCGCAGAAGGGCGGCAGCAGCGGCGCCAGGCACGCGCACGTGAGCTCGCCCGCGTCGTCCTCGCTGCAGGTGCCACCGTTGCGGCAGGGGCACACGCGCGGCAGCGGGCGCGGCGGCTCGGCGGCGGCGTCGCAGGCGGGCGCGTGCGTGGCGCGCTTGGGCGGCGGCAGCAGGTCGGGGCAGGCACACCGACGGCCGGCGGGCACGGCCAAGCACAAGTGAGAGCAGGGCGAGCGCGCGCAATCGTTGCGCATATCCAGCGATGTATTATAGCGCGCCGGGTGGTACACTGTAGACGACATATCAATTAATAAATTTACGACAGTGAACAAAAAATACATACTATAAAAAGGGAAGAACATTTGGCGCTCTTCTCCTTTTTTCCTTTACTTAACCCGATAGAAGATATTAAGACATTCTATTTTTTGTTTTTTCGATTGGACATAATCTGGTACAGACGAAATAAGTACACATTACTATATAACAATTAAATAAAACAATTAGAATTGTATAGCCAACCTTTTACAGCTGATGGATTGACTAGATCCTTGGATATGACAAATGGCACTCCTCTTCCGAATTTATCCTGGCGCACCAGCTCCCCGGTATCCCGTGTCATCCAGTACAATGACGATTCGAACACGTCTAAAGATATAGGATGCTTTAAACTTTCTCCCTTCAAAATTACTCTACGATTTGTTCCGTCTTGTTTCATCATTTCTATCGTGTTCAATTTCGTATCAGCCCAGTATATGGTATGGTCCATGGCATGATCGATGGCTATGCCGGTGGGGTGGCGAATATTCTCAGTAATGATAGGCCGTCTCTTTGAGCCATCCATCCAGGCTGTTTCTATTTTCGGCGCCGATCCTGCATCAGTCCAGTACATTTTACCAAATTGTGGGTCAAGGGCTAATGACGTAGGGCTTTCGATACCAGCTGACACCAAAGCACGTCGATATCGTCCATCAGTTCTTGCTACCATAACACGACCTCTAGGCTTCGATCCAGTTCTATCAGTTTCAGTCCAGTATAAGTTTTCACCGATATAATCCACTGCGAGTGCTGTCGGTTTAGAATTTCCTTTCATGTTTAAATCTTGTGCGTATCCATTCTTAACTTCACCATTAAGAGCATTGATCATATATGAACGTTTTATTGTTTTGTCGTAGCTGTCCGCCCAGAAAATCATTTCTTGCTTGGGATCATAATCGATAGCTTCTATTCTCTTTTCTGATGTAATGACGTCGAATTGTTCATTTTTATCTTGTACGAATGCTCGTATTTCAGGTCCATTAGCATATATTAACACTACTTCGTCTTTGACAGCTTTGCATATACCGGACAGGGAGTCAGCCAACCTGAAAATATTTTTTGTTGCAATTTAAATATTTTGTATATTTTTTGTGTTGCTACAATAATGCAGGCACAGTGCCATTTATATGGTAATTATTGAAATATAGTATGAAAGCAGCGGTATACTAACTTGAAACCTTCACGACAGCTACAACTATAGCTGCCATTAAGGTTAGTGCACAGGTGTGAGCAGTGGTGAGCGCCGGTCGCAC
The DNA here is from genome assembly GCA_013403705.1 of Heliconius hermathena. Classification (NCBI taxonomy): domain Eukaryota; kingdom Metazoa; phylum Arthropoda; class Insecta; order Lepidoptera; family Nymphalidae; genus Heliconius; species Heliconius hermathena. The sequence continues at coordinate 72,358 of JAAIXJ010000255.1, forward strand.
ACTCATCTACGTCGGAGCAGCGCTTGCTGTCCGCGCGCGATATAATCCAGCCCTGGAAGCACGTGCAGATGTATCCTCCAGTACCCGCAATACCCACAGCACCTCCAGCAGGCAACGTCAAATTGGTACAGAAGTGTTCACAGCCGCCTGGAAAAAAATAGCAAGATGTAAGTTTTTCACTATCATATTGTTGTATACCGCATATACCAGGATAAGGGGGACCTGAGATAAGGCACTTCGATTCCCACGAACCGCCCAATTTTTGAGACATTGCGTGGTGAGTTAAGAAGTTTTACTTTTATTTTTTTATGTGTAATTGTAAATTTTTAATTTATCAATAATAAACTATTTGAGATAAAAATTGTCTATTTCTTTTAGTATTATAAAAAAAACTTAAGTTACCTTTATCAACTGGCGAACATGTATGTGTGTGATGACATCCCAACTCGTCAGATCCATCTCCACAGTCATCTGCCAAATCACAAAGTTGTGTTCGTGACACGCAATTGCGGTTGGCGCATTGGAACTGAGTTAGTGGATCACAAGGACGAGCGCGCGATGCACAGAGTGTCATATTATTTTCGTCTGAACCGTCACCACAATTATCTATACCATCACATACTTGATACCTACAGAAATTGGAAATATATTATAGTAAATTGTAATTTATAAGAGAATAATTGCAAGACAAAATCATGTTTATCAAAATCTTACCTAGGCACGCAACGGTGATTGTCACAATGGAAGCGCCGAAGCGTATCGCAATTAAAATCGGTGCAAATTGAAGGGGCCTCGTCGGATCCGTCGCCGCAGTCATCTGTTCCATCACAAAGGTCCGATTGTGACACGCACAATTTATTTGCACATTGGAATCTATAAAAAACATTTTTTTTTTAATTTCAACACTATTGCTGAGATTTTTTTTATAAAGTACAACTTAAGATAATAGTTTTTTTTTGTTTTAATTATGTATATGCATAGTGAATGCTGTAAATTACCTGCTCTCTGGACAATATCTGCCACCAGGGAATCGTGGCGGACATCCAACTTCATCGGATAAGTCTCTACAGTCTCTATCCCCATCGCATCTGAAATAAGCTGCAATGCAGTGACCCGATTCACATTGGAATGTTCCATTTTTACATTGGAATCCACCACAGTCCATTTCGTCGGTATTGTCTCCGCAGTCATCTTCATGGTCACAACGCCATCTTGAGGAGATGCATTTTCCATTACCACATTTAAATTCTGATTCTGAGCATTCTCTGTATTTATGTTGACAAACAGATTCCGCTTCATCACTTCCATCACCACAATCATCAGTAAAATCACAAAGCCATTGTTTAGGAATGCAACGTTTATTTTGGCACGTAAAATCTGTCTCACTGTTACAAGATGGGCAATTTTCAGGTAATTCATCTGACCCATCTCTGCAATCATCTTTACCATCACAAAATAGCCACTTTGGTATGCATCTGTAATTCGACTGACCCGGACATCTTCTCCATCCATTGGTGCAGTTTTTCTGTCTGCACATATAAGCTGGTTCATCTGAATCGTCACCACAATCATTGTCGAAATCACACATCCATAGCTTGGGTATACAACGTCCATTTTTACAAGCGAATTCGGTGTCAGCATTGCATGGACGATTGTGACACATCGCAGGATCTTCATCACTATTATCTTTACAATCGGTGTCACCGTCACACTTCCAACTATCCAATATACATCTGCCACTCGACTTGCACTTAAATTCCAGTAGAGGACATTCGTGGGCACATTGCGCTTCGTCACTGCCATCCCCACAGTCATCTGTTCCATCACAAATAGTAGCAGCAGGAGTACAATTTGTATTCTTACATTGGAATGAGCCTGCCCTACAGTGACGAACCGGACAAGTGTCAGGTTCATCAGAGCCATCTTTACAATCCTTTTCTCCATCACATTTCCAGAACCACGGTATGCATTTTTCGTCGTGTCCATTACATCTGTGTTGACCATCGGTACAATTGGCAATGCACGTTTTCATATCTCGAGCTAAATAAAATTGATTAGGACACGCGCATTTATATGTTGTAGCACCTTCTTCACCGTAACCCTCTATGTTAAGATAGCTAGATTCATGCGGCGGTGCAATAAGACATAAATGCGAACATCCTCCATTATTTTCACCGCAAGGGTTATTGTAAGGCAACTGTCGCAGAGGATGTACGACATGAATATCATATGGACGATGTGTTGTGTTTCTAAGTAAAGTTAGGTTTTCACCCGAATGTTTATTAGCCTTGCTTATGGCTTTTAAGTTCCAATCTGTCCAATATATTTCATCATCAAATAGACTTAGTGCGAAAACGTGAGGAACTTTACTACCAGATAATACAATATGTCTATGTCTACCTTCTAAATCAGCTGAGCCAATGTAATCTAAGTGAGCATCAGCCCAATAAATTCTATCTGTAAAGTAATCGATCGTTAAAGCATTAGGCCATGCAATATCATCTTCCCAGTTTAGAATTGCTGTAAAGTTAGTACCGTCCATGCCTATTTTTCCAATGTAGGCTTGAAGGTGCCAAGAAGTATAATATAGATATCCTGTGCCAGGGTGAACTACAATTGCTCTTGGGTCTGCAATGCCGGTTTTAAGGGTTTTTCTTCTAGTTCCATCTAATTCAGCTACATCTAAATTCTTTGAATGTCTATCTAGCCAGTATATTTTTCGGCCAATCCAGTCAATTGCAATACCTTCCAAGCCATGAGAGTCGTGTCGAATTACTACATCCTTTGACGGGCTGGGATTCGAATAATCAGATCTATATATAGTTTTTGCAGATACATCCGCAAAATACATATAGTTTTCCTTAACATCAAAGTCTATGGCAACTACGTTCATGAGATCTTGATGCACTAAATTATAAAGGGATGCATCCGTAGACATATTCCTTACATAATATTTGTTTGTAAATATAATCCATGCTGTTGTATTGTCCTTTCTTTTACATGTGTGCTCATCAGCTTCTCTTTCATAATATTGTTCATTACACTTACAATAGTAAGAGCCTGGAGTATTTGAACAGTATTGTGAGCAAACGCCTGGGGTTTCCACACATTCATCTATATCCGCACAAGCTTTGCCGTCACTCAAAAGTTTGTATCCTTGATTACAATCACAATAATATCCGGTTAATGTGTCAACACATTTATGACCACATTGATTTATCTCTAATTTGGCACATTCATCAACATTGCAGTGAGCAGGTTCATCAGAATCATCAGTACAATCAGAAACCTTATTACAAACAAGCCTATTGTCAATACATTGATCATTGTTACATTTAAATTGACCTGTTGGACAAGTTTTATTACCTTTTACACAGTCTACTTCATCGGAATGATCACCACAATCGTCCTCTCCGTCACATCTGAAATGGTTTCTGATACATTTAAAGTTCTGGCATCTGAATTCTTGGTCAGTACACTGTTTATATTGCGTATTGCATTGTTTTCCTTCATCTGATCCATCTCCACAGTCATTATCATGATCACAGACCCATCCTTCATTTATACAACGTCCATTGTTACATTGGAATTGGTCTTCTGAGCATGGAGTTGGAGTGGAGCAGTGATGGATAGTAGAATTTTCATCAGCACCGTCTATACAGTCAGGATCTCCATCACACAGCCATTTTTTAGGAATACATTGAGCTCTTCCCCAGAATTTGTTCTGTTCACATGTATATTCGGTTTCAGCATCACATTTTCTTTCATTACACTGGTGTCTATTATCTTCGTCACTATTATCCAAACAATCGTTATCGCCGTCGCAAATATATATTCTAGGAATACAGTTTCCATTATCACAAGTAAATAGATCGCCAAAGCAAGTTCTACCTTCAGAGCGACAATATTCTGGCGGCTCATCTGCACCATCACCACAGTCATCATCCCCATCACAATACCAAGTAGCCGGAATACATCTATGGTTGGGGCACCGGAAGCTATTCTGTGGACAAGTTCGTTGTGCGCAGTGCAATGGATCTTCATCAGAATTATCACCACAATCGTTGTCACCATCACAAAGCCAATATGGCTCAACACAAATATTGGTTTTTTCACACTTGAGATGGTTCGCTGGGCAAGTTGTATTTCTAGGACACATTTCGTGAGTTTCATCAGAAGTGATGTTGTCCTTGCAATCGTTAATACCATTACAAACTTGTGTTTTGGGTATGCATCGTGAATTTAGGCAAGTAAATTCACCTTCAGCGCATGGTGGATATACACAACCTTCTTCATCAGATCCATCTTTGCAATCATTTTCGTGGTCACACTTCCAAGATTTAAATATGCAACGACCATTATTACAACGGAACTCATTAGGCGAGCATGAGTGATACGCACAGTAATTTTTGTCTTCATCAGAATTATCACCACAATCATCATCTCCGTCGCAAGACCACATTCTACTTATACATTTTCCATTAGCGCAGAAGAATTTGCTAGCGTCACAGGTAATGTTTTTAGCGACACACATTCTACCTTCATTGACTAGTTTAGTATTATCATCACACTTGCATTCAACCGAATTATTAGGTGCTGGGTGACAGCTTTGCGCACAACCACCATTATTGATCTTACATAAATTCTTCTGACATTTTTGTCTGTTTGTACTGTAAATATGGATGTCTCGAGGAGAATCTTCTAATCTTTTAACCATCTCAATCATATTTGCACCAGTGTGTTTTTCGGCTCTGTAAACACCTCGTAACTGAAGGTCAGTCCAGTAAATGTAATTTCCAAAGACAGTAATAGCAAACGGATAAATTGTTGCAGAAATTAAAACTTCTCGATCCGTTCCATCTAACTTTGAGCGTTCAATTTTTTCTCTAACAGCATCGGTCCAGTACAACATATTTTCATCAAAATCAATAGTAAGTCCACTAGGCTGCGACAAATCTTTATCGATCACTGCCTTTTTAAGAGAACCAGCCATAGTAGTTCTGTAGATTTTACCGGATGTACCAAATCTACCCCAGTCGGTGTAATAAAGTGTACCGTTACATGGATCTACTACTATAGCTCTAGGACGCTCCACTCTAGCAATCATTACAAGCTCTGTGCCGTCCAGATTCATTGCGTAAATTGAATTATTAGAACTATCAGTCCAATAAATTTTCTTTTGTGTCCAATCGTAAGAAATTCCCTCAGGATTGATATTCTTGTTGATAATATTTTGAATACCAGCTGCATCTGGATTAATCGCAGACATCCAAGCAATCCGCGCCCAAGGTCTTATTTGCGTGAAGAATAATTTGTTATCTGCGTAATCGAATTCAACACCAACAACGTTGGTGAGATTACCGATAGGTTTAAAAGGCACTCCAGTAGATTTTGGATCTAAGTTAACTGCACGAATTTCAGTCCTGGTTGTGAATACTAAATATTCATCAACTACGTCGCATTTTTTCGGATTGCTTGCTGATATTTGTCCTGTTGCACATTCACAACGATGAGTGTAGCCTTTATTGGCTTCTGGCGGATAACTAAAACATAATTGATCACATCCACCATTTCCAAGCTTTCTACAAGGATTATTTTCGTCTGTAGGTTGATTGTTAATGTCAAATATAACAATATCTCTTAATTTTGGTAGGTTTGTTCGTACTTTCTCCGGCATCGACATGTTACCAGGCAATTTTGATGCTTTATATATTGTTTGCAAGTTCCTGTCTACCCAATAAACACTGCTAGTGTGTATAGCAATACCCATTGGGTTTGGTAAATTAGATCTAATTAATTGTCTGTTACCTCCATTGTAAGATATTTTCTGTATTTGATCCAGTTTTGAATCGACCCAGTATACATCATGTGTTAACATGTCGATAGTTAAATCTTTCGGATTAGATATTCCAGAACTAACAACAGTTTGCCAGTTGCTTCCATCAAGGTAGGCTTTACCAATACGCGGATATTGACCATAATCTATCCAATAAAGCAATCTTTTTATAGGGTTGACCGCTAGTTCCCTTGGTGCATCCATTGTAGTCTTCACTAAAACTTTCCTATTGGATCCGTCAAGCCAAGACATTTCGACGTAATTTTCATGTGGGAATACATTAGTGAAGTACAAATTACCAGCAACCCAATCCACTGCCAATCCTCTTATACCATTGCTACCAATACCATCCTTGACAACGTGTTGTAGTTCAGAGCCATTCGGTCGTATACGGAAAATGCCATTATATTGCCCTCTGTTGAATTCGACCCAGTATATATAATTGTCAGCAAAATGAACATCTACGTGTAGTATGTGGTGTCCTTGTCCAGTAACTGGAACCATAGCTTCAGCGCTAGAATCAAGGCTGTAACCTCTAATTAAATCTAATTGTGACACAACCGCGAATGTTTTATATGGAACGCAATTAACTTCATTCTCTTTCCTATAACCAACAGAGCATGCGCAAACTCTTGAACCACCTTCACTAGGAATACAAACTTGTTCACAGCCACCATTATTTTGAGAACATGGATGATGCATCATTTTTCGTTTTTGGTATATTGTTAAAGATTTTAAGTCACTTTCGTTGTCCAATATGACTTTGATGTTATCTCCATTTGGTAAATCTGCTTTAAATATTTTTTCGTGTCTTGTGTCAAGTACATAAAGCCTTGAATCAAGCACTGCAATAACCTTAGGATATGAAATGGCATTAGCCTCCGTTAAAATAGTTTTCCTATCATTTCCTTCGGTGTTGACACTGTTGATACTAGCTGGATACTGTGTGCTAAAGTATACAATTTTCTTTTCTATATCAATAGTAACGGCTTCGGGTCGTTCAATTGTATCTACGAGAATCACAGGATTACTTCCATCCATATTTACTTTTCCAATTTTTGCTGGTACACCGAAACCTCCATCATCTGACCAGTAAATTTTTCTGAAAATTATAAGTATAATATTTAATAAATTCTTCTGTTATTTATTTTAAATACATAAATATTTATATAAAAGTAAAACTCAAATTGATTATTTATCAACGCTATTGAAGTACGTACCCTTCAGTGGGATCCAAGCATATTCCTTTAGGCTTAGCGATTGAGGTTCTACTTCCATCGTTTGCAAACACAATAGTTCTATATTTAACTTTGCCATCGACTCTCACCAACTCAATATTACTAGCAGCTTTATTTGCCATAAATAAGTTACGTCCAAGCCAGTCAAATGCAATAGCAGAGGGAGACCCAACGATGCCAGTATCTTGTCCCAAAAACTCAACTTTATTACCACCGCCATAAGGCATACTATAGATTGTGCAGTTCTCATCTTCTTCACTATCACCAGATATAGATTGTAGCCAGTACAGCATATGACCTTGACGATCATAGTCTAGTTGTACTCCACCTAATACAAAAATAGAAAACAAAATTAAATGAAATTAAAAATTAAAAAATTAAATCAGCTTCACGCTGTATCCCGCACACACCAGGGTAGGTAGAGGGAACCTAGTGTTAAGACACTCCGTTCCCCATTTTCTGCCGAATTCTGAAGGCATTGCGTGTTGAGTGGCAGAACTCAACGCCGCTCTTAGCCTCGTGAAATTAAAAAGATTGTATAAAATTTCAAAGTTTATTCTCGTTTCTTTCTATATTTTTAATTATGAAAAAAAGCTATATACAACGTGAACATTTTTACCTTGAATACCAACTACTGGTGGTAACTGTCCTGCTCTGCCAGAACCATCTGTTGACAAGTCAATTATTTGTGATCCCTTAAGCACCATCAGATATGCATTTTCCTCTGAAAAAAAAAAAATAATTATTATTAAAAATAATAATTAATTTAATCTAAACACATTTATTTTATCAAATTTAAAAATATAAATAGTGTAGACGTTACCTTCAACACATTTTCCATCTGGCAACAGTTTATATCCCGGCTTACACCTACAAGTGTATCCTACTGTACTATTGGGACTTAGTAAGCAAAGATGTTGACAAGATTCCGGTTTGCAAGGCGACGGATACTGTGGTTGCAAGGACGGGTGGTGAACGTGGATAGATAACGGCTGAGATATCAAATGAGAAACAACAGTTTGATTTGTGCCTCTAAATTTATGTGCCGACAGTACTCTGTTCAACTGACGGTCCGTCCAGAATAATGTATCTTCGAATAGAGTTAAGGAATGAGGATGTAAGAGATAGTGGCTTCCGGCTAGTACTTGTTGCCGCCCTGTACCGTCATAGTAGCAAAAATCTATGAAATCTAATTTGGAATCTGCAAAATATACTCTTTGTGTGGCCGTATCTAAAGTAAGGCCATTTGGCCAGTATATCTTTGTGGTAATAATCGCCATACGTAGGGTGCCGTCCATACCAACTCTTTCGATGCGAGGGTTTTCTCCCCAGTCCGTCCAAAATAGCCACCTGGCGTTGGGTGCGGGGTCCAAGCACATGCCTCTGGGTTGTGTAATGTTTCCACTTAATAAAGCTGTTCTAGCTGTGCCATCTTCTTTTGCTACTTCAATAGTATTTAATTTACTGTCAAGCCAGTATATGTTTCCACCGATCCAATCATAAGCCAATCCTTCAACTAAGTCTAGTCCAGTGGTAATTATAACTTGTGGTTCCGTGCCACGATCTAATCGAGATATTTTCTTCAATTTCATATCTGACCAGAAAATAGTTCCAGTGTGCATATTAGATGCTGTCGCCACAACATTTTCGACATTTATCGGAACCCTTTCGAGTCCTTGTTCGTTGAGGTCAGCTACCAAGATAGAATGTCTGTTGGAAATTATAAGGAATGCACTAGAATGATTGTTAGCTTTGCACGTATGATTGTCGGATCTCAGCTGGTAACCTTCAATACAGCTGCAGAAATAAGATTTTTTGGTATTAGTACATTGCTGCGAACAAAGTCCAGGAGGGTTGCATTCGTCGATGTCTTTACATGTAAAACCGTCCGCTTCTAGTTCTTCCCCGCTGGGGCAAAGGCATAAGGGTCCGTCCGGTGTTTGCTTGCAATCGTTTGAACAGAGACTCGAAGTGTGTTCACATGTTGCGAAATCACAGCCGGGACCTGTAAGAAAAAAAAAGATTTTATTGCATTTATTCAGTTGTTTAATTTTATACATTTATTTTTATTACACTTTATGAGCTTATTTTTTTAAAGTTAAATTTAATGATATATCTATACGAGTATAGATGCTCGTGGAAAGATTAAAGAGTCTTTTCTCAATTAACTTAAAATATTATAACATTTATTATTGTATTTAATTAGGGGATCTGTCGCGTCGAGGGAAGCTGAATTATAAGGTGAGTCTAAGTTGCTTTAATTTTTCAACTGAAACTAAACCAGCTAGTATAAGTTTATTCATATTAGTTTAGCCTCGTCTTCTAGGTGAAATATATTATAGCCTTTCTGAATAAATTATGTGTACCATATAAGAAGAAACTACTTGAATTATTAGTTCTTAAGATAAGTCCGTTCAACTAAACAAACTAAATAATATTTGTATAGATTATAACTATGCATGTGTACCCCTCGAAGGGCATATATGAAGAGGTTGATGACAGTAGACGAGGCGTAAGAGGTATGTAGACATAGCGTTTGGCGCTCTGTTCTCTCTATTAATAATATCGAGCAACTAACCCTCATCAGCACTATTAGGGCAATCAAAGTGTCCGTCGCAGACTTGCGTGAGGTTGACGCAGCGGGCGGTGACGCCGGGGCAGGCCCACTGCGCGTGCGGGCAGCGGAAGGGCGGCGGCGTGCAGGCGTGGCGCGCGCCCTCGTCGGAGCCGTCTCCGCAGTCGTCGCGGCCGTCGCACACGGCGGCGCGGAACACGCAGCGCGCGTTGTCGCAGCGGAAGTGCCCCGCGCCGCACGTCGCCGCGCCGCACGACGCCGGCTCGTCCGACAGGTCCTCGCAGTCCGGCGTGCCTGTATGTAACAAGAGGATATATGTGGCTTAGACTATATAGCTAACATTGACGAGTTTTTTGGAACAACTACTTTTAAAAACAGAAATTGTTCTATTATTTGCCTGCTATACTGATGAATGCTTCTGAACAACGTACGTTCTAAGTATACATTGCCTTAAACAGTATTAACACACGGTGTATAGTGTAAATATTGTGGTGAGCACAAGTATAAAATTAAGTGAACTAAACTAAATACTTAATTAACTTAACTAAGAATTCTAATTACAAAAAAGATAAATAAAACTCACCATCACAATACCAAGTACGAGGTATACATAGTCCTGAAGATACACACTGGAATTGTCTCTCAGCAGCGCATTGATGCGGCGCCAGTGACGGACAGCCTGCTTCATCTGATCCATCGTTACAATCGGGAATACCATCACATTTATAAGCTTCCTGTAAATCAGACAATAGTATAATATAATGTGACCTTTTTTTAGTGCTCTGTACACACTCTGTCTCGCGCTGTTAATGGAGTAAGCAGAGAAAACTAGGTACCTAGTACCTAGTTCTATGACACTTCGTTCCTCATTAAGACATTTCCATTTCCTACTTTCCACCAAATTCCGGAGTCATTGGAAATCGAAACCAAACCGCCCCATTTACAGTCACACTCTTGTGCCTCTGCGACGGCGAGATCCTAATAATATAAAGTTACTTTTTCGTTTTACAGTTTATTATTTTTTTACTTTTATACTTGGGTAGGCAGAGAGATGCTAGTGTTAAGTCACTACATTTCACAGAAAACACAATTTTTTTTGTTTTTAGAATTACTACAATAATTGTATACCTGGACACATTGCTTCAAATCAGCACATTTAAACTGTGAAGCGAGGCAAGAAACGGGTGGACAATCTGCCTCATCTTGTTTGTCAAAGCAATCGTCATCCCCATCGCACACCCACGATGCTGGAATACAGTGGCCAGTGCGCGGACACGTAAACTGTGAGATATCAATAATAACATGTGTTTAATTACATTTCAAGAAGTATAAATAGTTATTTAATCTCTATATCCATTCCCAAATCCCAAAGGTTATTTTTTTTTATTGTCTGTCTTACTTATAAGGCCTAGTAATCATAATTACCTTTATTATCATAATTATTCCTGTACCATAAAGAGCATTCTTATTTATTTATTTTAGAGTGATTATTTATAATTAGTTTAACAATAATAAACAGTAAAATCTTAGTATTTTCTCAAAGAATTACAAGATTGTTATAAAAGGTCCGTTAGTCTTACCAAGAGCATTGCTACCAATGCCAAAATAAATAAACGAATTTATAGAAAAGTAACACACCTGGAAATATGCACAAGTCTTATTAGCACAATGCGGGCCTTCATCAGAACTATCACCGCAGTCATTCTCAGAGTCACATTTCCAGGTGTTAGGCACACACCGGCCGTTAGCACACTGGAACTGTGAAGAACTGCAGGTGACGTTAACGCAACCGTTCTCGTCGGAGTAGTCGCCGCAATCGTTCTCGGAGTCACATTTGAATGTGGCGGGTATGCAACGCCCTGATTTGCACATGAACTCGGATGCGTTGCATGTTGTTTCTGTAAATGTATATATGTTTTATTACCGCACTTCAAATAGATAAAAATCTGACTTATGCTTTTTCTCGCATATAGCTGGGTGGAAGCGTGTCCCCACGCATCGCGCAAAGTAAATGATCGTATATTAATTTTATTTGTCGAAAATTTTATTTCAAATATAAAATTCGTTGATTTTCTTATACAAAAATATTAAGAAAGGATTATTAATTAGTATACTAAAATAAGTCCAATAATAAACTTTTATATGATCTTTAACTTGACGGCCCAGCTTGGCGCGTGGGTTCGATTCCCACTCGGGGAAAGAAAAATTTAATATCTTTATTTCTTCGCTCTGGTAAAGAGGCAAAGCCCGACGTTGAGTTTCGCCACTCGACACACAACACAATAAGTTCCCAGGTTCCCTCTGCCTACTCTACTATGTGGGAATACTACATGAAGTAAAAAAAACTTACCGGTACAATTTTGTTCTTCATCACTATTGTCCAGGCAGTCATCGTCGCCATCACACACCCAGCTCTTTGGGATACATCTTTGGTTGTTGCATGTAAAGTCCCACGTGTTCGGGCAGGCTTGCACCGGTGGTTCAGAGCTCGGATCTGCCATACAGCTAGTCCCATCTGTTGCTAACTTTTCACCGTACGGACATCCACACCTTACCGTTAGTAACTCCGTATTATTCCTTGGAACAGCGAAACAGAACTTCTGACAATTGCCATTATTTCTAGCACAAGGTTGCATAGGATCTATTTTCTGAATGGCTTCGCTGTATACTTTTACACCATAGAGCCTATTTGTTTGTGGTTCTCTCACCATGATGTCCTCCTGTTCGCCGGTCAACTTGTGCAAACGTACTATAGCATCAAGTCTCCAGTCCGTAATGTATATGAAATCTTTGTAAATTACTATTGAGAACGGATGTCTAATCAATCTTGAATTTACTGTCTTGACATCTGTACCATCTAAATTGGCATGTTGTACGTGGTCTAATAAAGCGTCGCACCAATAAACTCTGTTAGCATCGAAATCTATAGATAGTCCATTAGGCCACCCGAGGGTTACGTTTTCAAATACCAACAGACCTGTACCATCTGTGTTCGCTCTACTTATGTTAGCAGGGCGATCCCATTCCGAGAAGAAAATATATCCTTTGTTTGGATGAACGACAATCGCTCTCGGTCGCTTTAAATCTTTCAATAAAGTTCTTTTATGTGCAACATTCCTAGTAGACAGCACATTTAATGTTCCTTTTCTGGAATCTATATAATACAAGTTCTTTGAAGCCCAGTCTACAGCTAAGCCTTCTACTCCTTCATTTTGTGACGCTAAAAGAATTTCCCTTGTAGTTCCATTTCTATGTATTCTATAAATTACATCTTGTAGTACGTCAGAGTAGTAAATATGTTCATCTCTGGCATCAAAATCTAAGCCTACAAATCTCGCTCTCTTAGACACAACAGGTAAAATGGCGTCACTAAAGCCTTCGATAACTGGATCTATTACTTTACCTTTAATAAATCTTTGTTGTGAGTACATAAGGAACTCATTGACGATAATGCAGTTTCTTAAATCAGTTTCTAATTTGTACCCGATGTTGCACGCGCATCTATACCCAAGTCCACCATTTTGAAGAGCTGTGACTATACACATTTGGGAGCAACCACCGTTGTTATTACCACACGGATTGTTCACAGAGGTCTGTTTCAGAGAGTGTACAACGGTTATTGCTTTAGGTTTTCTTATTTCTTTTGTTTTGTATATCGCTTGAATACTTGCCGAGCCTTCATATTTATTTACTGAACTTATATCTTGTTTAGCGCTTCCAGTCCAATATACTCTATCTTCGAACAACGCTAATCTGGAAGGACTTGGGACCTGCTGTCCTCTTAATACTAAAAATCTATAATTTCCATCGTAGTCAACAGTTTCTATATAGTCTAATAACGAGTCACACCAAAATATACGTCGGGAGATAGTGTCCACTGCGATACCTGAGGCTTTATACGTAGCTTCTGATACTATAGATTTAACGTGTGTTCCGTCCATATTTGCTCGTATAATCTGAAATGGTTACAAAATGTGGCCATTAAAATCCTATAAACAACATTGTTTTTAGTTGTTTACGAATATTTACGAACATCAACATATATATTAAAATAATTCAAAAAGAACCTCATATGTAAATTCAAAGTAAATGAACGTTTTTCTCGTAGTCCTAGTTCGAATTTAAATAGGATATAAACGCAAATTATTATTAAAGGTAAGAGCTATTAGAGTAGAGGCTGGTCGTGGCGCAGCGGCACGAGGTGTGACTGCAAAACCGACTGGTTGTGGGTTCGATCCCCACTCGAGGAGATGAAATATTTACTTAAATTTATATTTCCATTTCTTCGCTCTGGTGTCGAGGTTAAGCGCGGCGTTGAGTTCTGCCACTCAACACGCAATGCCTCCAGAATTCGGCAGAAAGTGGGGAACGGAGTGTCTTAACACTAGGTTCCCTCTGCCTACCCTGCTGTGTGCGGGATACAGCGTGAAGCTAATTTTTTAATTTATTTTAGCTATTAGAGTAATACCAAAGTGACCTAGGTAATTCTTAAAAGGAAAATAAAAAATTAAAAGTAGTTTCTTTTATGAATTTTATTTTATATTGTAGAACATGCGAGCTAATGCTGAAGATCGTCCAAAGTGGAATGGAGAGAGCCTGAAGGCATACTCTAACAATAAAAGTCAGGGGCAATACCTTGTTGAAGAATAGTCATTAATAGACATGGGTAGATGAATACATCAACTCACCTGACTACTATCAGCGACGAACATAAACCCAAGCGTAGGATCCAATGCGATATCGGCAGGGTTAGTCAAATTAGATCCTAGAACCACAGCATGCCACCGCCCATCCAGTTCAAACACGTCTATCTTCTGTCCGACCGCGTCCGCAACGTACAGCTTGTCGCCCACCCAGTCCACGGCGAGCGCGACCGGCGCCCACGACGCCGACGGTACGGTTATGTCATTCGTGTATTGAGTTACGCCTGCTGGCGCGTTAAGCGCTTGTGAATGGATCTGAAAGATAAGAAGAGTTGATATTTACTTTATTATATTCATAAAAAAAAACTATACATAATATATGTTTACGTATTGTTTATTAAGCTGACGTAAAAAAGGGTAAAATAATGCAGCCACATATGCCCTTATTAAGTCATGTTGAAAATTATTTTGGATATAATAAAATGTTTATAGAATAAATATAGGTAGTGTAATAAAACTGCGTCTAAATGTATTTGGTTGTGGGTTTGTTTTACACTGGGTGAATGAATATATTTAATATTTTTTTATAATTTACTGTTGAGTTGCGACGGTCGACACGCAGGTCTTGATTTTTTTTAAGGATCACACTGTGTCTCGCACATAACATCAAAGGCAGAGGGAAACTGGGAACTTAGGAACCTAGTGTTAAGATAGTACTTCCGTTTCCCACTTTCCGCCCAATTCTTGAGGCATTGCGTGTTAAGTGGCGGAACTCAATGTCGCACTTTGAATTTGTCTTGAAAATATTAAATATTTTATTGCCCCGTAAGGGAATCGAACCCACAACTGCCTAATGATGTTATATTAACTAATAGATAATAATAAGTGAAATAATATAAAAAAATCCTTAGTAGTTATAAACATACAATTTCATATACATAATTAAGTAACAAATAAAAAATTAAACTATTTACAGGACAGTCAATAAGTCATAGCGGCACTGAAGTTAACCGTAGAGGGTTGCGCAGATTTGTTTTTAGGATTCTTCTTACTTTTGATTATTTTCTTTCCAAGTGAATAATGTACAAAAGTTCATAAAGTCTAATTTCAGATTCGTCGACCGTACTGTACTTTTTACTAGTCAAACATAAATCCACCAGCAACATACCTTCTTAGTCTTAACATCCGACCAGAACAACTGGTTCCGCCGGTAGTGGTAGTCCAGGCCGGCGGCGGACAAGGCGTTGGCGAGCGGCGCGGGGGCGCGCCCCAGCATGTCGAGGCGCAGCACACTGCGCTCGTGCGCCAGCGCCAGCCACGCGCCCGCCGAGCGCGCCGAGCAGCGCCCGCCCGCGTTGAGCGTGTAGCCGGGTGCGCATGCGCATGTGTATGCTACAATCACATATATCATCATATATTTTAGGTTTTATTTATTATATAGGTTTAGTATATAGATTTTATGAAATTTGTATCAAAATATCACGATTTGCACCTTTTTGTTGTATATTTAATAATTTAACAACATATTAAAGAACTAATTGATATACAATACGGGTTATCATAGCAACGTGCATGTCACCTTGTACAAAAATATATATTGTAAAATATATTTAACAAATTTATTTATTTGCTTGATTTGCACGGTGAGGCTAAATAAACAAATATACTTTTTTCGAATGGACTTTATTGCTATTGACCTAGACTGGTCATAACTGCGTCACCGGACGGGGAGGGGCGAGTTAGGGACGCTCGTAATCAAATAATTAACTAACATCCAGGTGTATTAATACACAGCTGGGAGCAGGGCCCCCACTCCTTGCACTCGTCGCGGTCGGCACAGGTGCGGTTGTCGGGCGCCAGCGCGAGGCCGCCGGCGCACGCGCACGCGCCCCCGTTGGGGGACGCCACGCACTTGTACTCGCACTCGAGAGCCGGGCAAGATGATGTTGCTGTGAAAGAAAAAGATACATAATAAGTTAATCCAAAACCAAGTATAGAGGTACAACAAAGATATATATCAATTTATTTGTTTATAATTTTTACGAGCATTTTGTGGCTACTTCTTTGCGGCGGTTAAGTGCGGGATCAGTTACTTAGCACGCAATGTCTCCAGATTTCGAATGTGGGGAACGGAAGTGTCTTATAATGGGAACACTATGTCTTAACACCAGGCTCTCAGGTTCTCTTTGCCTACTCAGTTCCCTGGGTTTAATCTGCTTTGTACGGGATATAGCGTGAAGCTGAAAAAAAAACCAAATACTAACAACAAGCAGTCTCCTCATCAGCATTATCCTCACAATCCCTCTTCCCATCGCACAGCTGGGACCTTGATATACACTTGTGCAGCCCCCCCGGGCCGCCGCGCGGGCACAGGTACTTGTGGTCGGGGCACGCGATGGCCGTGCAGTTGGCCTCGTCGGAGCCATCCGCGCAGTCCTTGTAGCCGTCGCAGTGGTATGTGGCTGGGATGCATAGCGCATTGCTGCAGCGGAACTGGCCGACGTGACAAGCAGGGAAACCTGGAAATTTGAAAAATAAGGTTATTTTTGGTTATATATTAAAATAATCAAATATAGACAAAAAAAATATTTTTTTAATTACAATGATCACAATGTTTAATGCACTCGGAAAATGGATGGAGATAGTATATGTTTTTATAGTCCGTAACAGGTAAAATTTTACGTACGCCAAAGATGGGTAGTGAGCTACCCTTTCATTAAAAAATAAACAAATGAGAGAAAATAACATAATTAATTTATACTTTTTTATTGTACAAAAAAAAAATATATATATTTATCATTGTAAATATAAAATGTGGTGGATCTGACACATGACAGCTTAACAAAGCTTTGGTATAAAGTTTTTAGACAAGGCCGTTTAATGTTATATTCATTTGTAAATAAATTATTTTAATGAACAAATGTTTTAGTTTTGTTTTATATTTTATTTTCTATATTTACAATTAACTTTAGAGGAAAATTATTTTAAATATACTTTTCAATATACAGATAAATCTATATAAGGGGATAACTACAAGATGATAGTATTGAACTAAGATAATAGTAATAAGTTTTAAATTCACATCTTTATGCATCTTTTATATAACAAACAAAGATAAACGCTTAAACCTAGTGTTAAAATATTCTTATATGCATTATTCGCTCATTTCATATATCTATATGTCTGTAAGAATAGGGCAGACGGGATGGCACCTATTCCAGAACTTTTACTAACAAAAACATTGTCCTGAAATTAAAAAAAAGACCTTTACATGAACATATCTGTTCAGAGCTAAGCTCCAGGACTCCCCTAAGAAAATATATCTAAATACGCAAATGCATACATATTACATACCCATCCGAATTTCTGAACCAACATCATAAAACCTAATCATCATCATCATAATCACTTTTAATTAATTTTTAAAGAAATATAAATAATGAAAAGAAATTTGATGAGTCTATAGCGTAATAAATAATAACAATAAAAAAAATAATCACTTACTGCAATTCGCCTCATCGCTGTTATCACCGCAGTCGTCTTTGTGGTCGCACTTAGCGCTGGCGTCGACGCACTTGTCGCCCGCCGCGCACCGGAACTGGTCGAGGCGGCACGCCAGGCTCTGTCCCGGACAGTCCTGCTCGTCCTTGCCTGTCCTACAGTCTAGATAACTGGAATTGTGATTTGTGATAGATTAGTATTACTTTTGGTTGGTTAAGAGCACTGGAGAAAGCCCAGCGAAGTGTTTTTTTATTGAACACCAGCGACCCGCTCGCGCCTTCGCCTGCTTCAACTACACAATTATATGTCTACTAAACTAAACTACTTTGGTGTTCTAATATTATAATGTTAAAGACAATCGCCATCAACATTAGAAACTAAAATTTTGAGTCAAATCAATAAAACAATACTATTGTAGTTGACGACCGTGCATAATCAACAAAATACAAGCACATTGATAGATTTCCCCAATTGGAGATTTTCGAATACATCTTTTATATGCAAACAGCGATAAGTTTCAATTTTATAATTGATATTTACCCGTCACATCTCTTCTCTTTTCGTATACAAGGCCCCTGAGAGGACACCTTACCGGCGCTCGCGCCCTCCATGCCGCACTGGAAGTCATCAACTTGGCATTTGCGGTATGCTGGAAATAAATATATATATTTTTTTTGTGTCACGCTCTATCCCTCACACAGCAGGGCACGCAGGAAACCTAGTGTTAAGACACTCCGTTCTCCATTTTCCACCGAATTCTGTAGGCAATTTTTACTTTGCTATGTGAGGGATAGAACGTGAGCCTGATTTTAAGTTAAAACTACATATTTTTTTACTTCTACAATTAGAAATCAAAACTACAATAGTTTTAATAAAAATGTTGAAAGAAAGGAAAATATTCAAATTATAATTCATGAAGTTTGCTAAGCTAGATGCAAAAGTGTTAGTTTAAACGTCGAGTTAGAGACGAGGTCGGGTCGGTAAAGAGACGTGGCCATTAGATAATACAATTTTCATACAAAGTTATGTAAAACGTTCAATAGCCTTTGATCGGTCTAGCTTTTAGTTCACTAAAAAGTTTTTTTATTTTACACTTTTAATATATCCTCCTTTGGAAATAGTTTAGCCAATTTTTTTCAGTTTAGTGCGCTAGTTACAGGTATTTTTAAAAACATATTGTATCATTTCGGAGATAATGAGAATGAGAATATTCTTTTTCAATTATTTTTTGCTCTATCCTGCGCATATCAGACAAGCCAGAGGGATCCTGTGAACCTAGGGTTCCTCCGTTCTCATTAACATACTTCCGCTTCCGATTTTCCTGATTGGCATTGCGTGCTGTAAATTCAACGCTGCGTTTTGCCTCGTTACCGAGCAGGCAAAATAAAATATTTAAAAAAATCATTAAAATTAAATTAAATCAGCTTCACGCTGTATCCCGCATACAGGAGGGTAGGCTGAGGGAATAGGTTCCCTAACACTAGGGTGTTAAGACACTCCGTTCCCTACTTTCCGCCGAATTTTTCGAGGCATTGTGTGTTGAGTGGCGGAACTCAATGCCGGCCTCGGTGCCAGAGCGTAGAAATGAAAATATTAAGAAATAATAATTCATTCCCTGGAGTGGTGATCGAACCCACAACCGTCGCGTTACAGTCAAACCCTTGTGCCCCTGCGCCACCCTTCTACTTCTAGCACATTCAAAAGTCAAATATTTGCAAACACACTCTGGTATTCTTCAAACATTGATTTTAGTCGCGCGCGGATTTATGGCGTAAATAAGTAAAGCTCGGTTGATCCCAAGTTAATCTTGATGTAGTAGTTGACTAATAATATTAAAATTAATTTATTTTACATATTATATTTTAGTGGCAGTTTAATAAATAAAAATAAATCAGTTTCACGCTGTATCCCGCGCACAGCAGGGTAGGCAGAGGCAACCTGGTGTTAAGACACTCCGTTCCCGACTTTCTGCCGAATTCTGGAGTCATTGCGTGTTGAGTGGCAGAACTCAACAGTCGCACTTTGTGCCCCTGCGCCACGACTGGCCTCTGGCAGTTTAGTAGTTTAATAATAATAAATAATAATCTATTGTCGCATCATTATTTATCTAAATAAATTAGCTTCAAGCTGTTAAGAGATCTCTGTTCTCCATTTTCCGTTAAATTATGGAGGCATTGCGTGTTGAGTGGCGGAACACAACGCCGCGTTTTGTCTCGACACCAGAGCGAAGGAATGAAAATATAAATTTAAATAAATAGTTAATTTCCTCTAGTGGGGATCGAACCCACAATGGTCGCGTTACAGTCACATCCTTGTATCCCTGTGCGATGACGGCCTCAAATCACTTGTTGCTATTCCTCTATTACAATACTAATAAAGGAATTAAGTATTTTCTTTCCTTGTTGTAGTGAGAAGACAAAGCGCATCGTTGAGTTCCTTCACAATAAAAATTACCAGTTCAATTTTATATTTATAGCAGCTTCACGTTTTTTTCCCACATATCTGTGTGGGTAGAGGGAACCTAGTGTTAAGGTACTCCGTTCCCCATCATTATTAATTAACACTGTGGTAACAAGAGCAAAAGGTGGCGTTGAATTTCGCCACTCGACTCGCAATGCTTTCAGAAATCGGCGGAAAATGGGAACAGAGTATCTTCGTGGTTCCCAGATTCCTATGCCTATCTTGATACAGCGTGAAACTAAAAAACATATTAATTATCGAAACTTGTCTTCTCGATAAGCTCTGTAGTTCTAGGTGTTACTGGTATAAGAAGCAAGTAGGATCGTCTAAACATACTCTATGGTCACAGTTCATTTCCGTATCACAATTACGTTGTATTACCCAACGGGTCACCGAGGCGTGATGTTGCCGCGCCACTGACGACCGATGTAATGTCATATAATGTATGTATGTATGTGAGTGTGTTGATACTAAATGAGAATATATTCAGCTTCACGCTGTATCCCGCAAGTACTAGGTTAGGCAGAGAGAATCTAGTGTTAAGATAATACGTTCTACACTTTCCATTCATTATTTTTTTTTATTAATTTCACGCTATATCCCGCAGTAGTCAGAAGGAATCTGTACACCTAGTGTTAAAACACTCCATTCACCACTTTCCGTCGAATTCTGGAAGTAATACGTATTGAGTTGCGAAACTCAACGCCGCGTTTTGCCTCGTCACCAGAGCGTAGAAATAAAAATATTAAATATTACATTTCCTCGAGTGGAGTCGAATCTATAACCTATCGCGTTTACTGTCACACGCTTGTGGCTCTGCGACACTATTGGTCTCAATATAAATGCTTATTTAAGCGAAAATCTAAGTTCCAAAGCTCGATCAATCTAAGTAACGTGACGTCACACATTTTGAACTTTCTATATCCACGGGCTTTATTCAACTTCTCTACTTTATGTTACAGAGTTACCCATAAAGAAAGAAAATGCATGCACTGTTACAGATTTAAGTGGAAAGAATTTGTTGCTATATCAAAATAAATCTTCTTAATAATAATCCGCTTCACACTGTTTCCCACACACTGTAGGGTAGGCAGAGGGAAGTGTTAAGACACTCCGTTCCCCACTTTCTGCCGAATTCTTGAGGCATTGCGTATTGAGTGGCAGAACTTAACGCCGCGCTTGTCCTCGACACCAGAGCGAAGAAATGGAAATATGAATTTTAGTAAATATTTCATCTTCTCGAGTGGGGATCGAACCCACAACCAGTCGGTTTTACAGTCACACCTCGTGCCGCTGCGCCACGACTGGCTTCTTAATAAATATTTATATTATGTGTTCGATTCGAATCCACAACCATCGTGACCCACAGATATTTTTTTCTAGTATGTTACTTAATTTACGACACGGCACTACTTTTTTTTTTAAATCCATATAAAATTAATACAAAAATATTTATTTTTGTTAACTAAATCGAATTTACGAAATTCATATTAATAATATAAAGCTGAAGTGTTTGTTTGGTTGATCACACTAATCTCAGGAAATTCACTTTGTGTATGTCATACAATACCTACTCTCATTTATTTCTTATTGACCATACGAGCAAAGCTGAGGGTAAAAACTAATCTATTATTATTATTATTTATAATATTAACTATCAATACATATAATCTTCTTTGACCCACCGTAGTGTTCTAAATAGATTACAATACACGCGACAGAGCGAATTAGATGCGGCGTTTCCGTTCTAATAATGTCTATATTGTTCTGTATTTATTGCATACATACAGACATACATACATTCTATAGAAATAGGTTTTTGGTATAAACGTTGGCATTAGGTGACCAAGTGCATTGTCTTATATCTAACACTGTCGAAAGTGTTAGCATACCTACACGTGATGGTTGTATTTTAGGTTATACATATTTCCATTCGTAGGCAGAGGGAACCTAGAGTTATAAAACTCGGTTCCCCGCTTTCCGCTGATTTTACAATTATTGCGTGTTGGGTAGCGGAACTTAACGTGCCGAAGAAATCGAAATATTAATAATCATTCATTCCCCTGAGAGGAAATCGAACTCACAATCACATCAAATTTTGAAATTAAATTAAATGAAAAGCTTCACAGTGTATCCCGCATATAGCAGTGTAGGCAGAAGGAACAAAGTGATCAGATCAGCCCTATATCCAAGCTACTACGTGTTGAGAGGCGGAATTTAACTCCGCGCTTTATCTTGTTACCAGGCATAGCGGTGAGTTGAAAACAGAATACGAAGAGTGAAATTCACAAAATCTAAATAAGTGGTTACATGTAAATCACTTCTGTTACTGAGTGCTTGACGGATAACGCAAAGCCAAAACTACGCGGAGTAGAACGCTGAAATTTATGTAGGTTCTTAGGGGTGTGGTGGGGAACATTAAGCGAGAATATCTCAAAATTCCTATGCTAACGAGTATATAACGGATTTTACAGGTACTATGGAGGGCAAATAGTATTTAGATCAAATAACATCAAAACATTGATTTATACGTAATCAACTAAAATATGATATTCACATTCATAAGTTTTCATAAGTAACTTAATACTGTATCAGCCATCAGCCAATTGTTGTACACAAATGTACGAAAATCTATAATCTTCGTTTAGATTACAGAATTATAATAGTTTAAATTTATTTACCGAGTGTCTTAACACTAGTCGTCGCCCGCAACTTTTCTGCGTGTATTTTGAATGTAAAATGAAAAATTTCTCTGTCTTTCCCGTTTCCTGAAGAACTTTGAAAAGTTATCTAGTCTAGTTAGTCTTAGTGCTTCTCTACACTCCCATATTCAAATATGAACATGCCAAATTTCATTTTTCTAAGTTAATACAGCCGGTGCAGCCGGTGCGTTGTCTATCAGTCAATCGGTAACAGATGAGTTTTATATAGGTATGATACAAAGTTGCAATAAGGTATTCCTATGCTCACTCTCCGCTCTCCGCCCTCTCGCTCATTTCAGAGACGTGTGATGAGTTACAGACCGGAATTACGCTTAAAGGCAATTGCTTTGTCAAAACAGATCGACGCAACTACTGAAATCGAATCTTAAATACTTTCTAAATACGATACGATACTCCGGAGGAGAAAATTACAATAAAAGAACCGGTCAAGTGCGAGTCGGACTAGCCCATCAAGTGTTCCGTATGAAATTTCAGTTTCATTCAATGGGAATTTTTCATTTCATTCAACTTATAAAAGGTGAAAAGCTTAAGTTCGCGGGCGATTGCAACACTAACACTCAGCTCCCTCTGCCTACCCTGCTATATGTCACGTGAATCTGTATATATAAACAAATTATACTTAAAGAAAATCCATATACATTTATATTTAAAAGTAAAAATTACATTCAAAAGCAAAATATTGATAAAATGTCATGTATTTATGATATTTTATAAATTTTAAATTGGCGGCGCACGTAACAGCACAGGCTAATAGAGTTAAATTTAAAGCTTCATTGGTTCAGTTTTATTCTCGAAATGTACATTTCGGAATAAAATATTATTCAAATTTTCACACATAAATATTACATATTAAAAAAGGTTTTATCTATATTTATGAAACTCTTTGAAGCCAGCCGTGGCGCAGAGACACTAGCGTGCGACTGTAAACAGATAGGTTGTGGGTTCGATTTCCACTCACGGAAATGAAATATTCAAAATTTTGATGCAAAACGCGATGTTGAGTTTCGCCACTCAACACGCAATGCCATAAAAATTTTCCGAAAGGTAGGTACGGAAGTGTCTTATTGGCATCGGAGTGTCTTAAGACTGGGTTCCCAGGTTCCTTCTGCCTATCATGCTATGTGCGGGATACAGCGTGAAGTTTTAAAACTCTTTCGTTACCAAGTGACAGGCAGGGCATCTGACAGTAGGTCAGCGTCTGACTGTAAAAGTGATGGTTGTGGGTTCGATCGTAACTAGAAGAAATGATGATTATATTAGGTAAACTACTTTAAGTTCCGCTTTGATAAATCATAGTCATTAAACACGAAAGGTTGTAAGAAATTAAAGACAGAGTGCTTTAAGTCTCCAAATTTTCGTTCCTTACTCCGCAAAATGCAATTTTCTTTTGATAGAACACCCAACGTAACGCTAGTAACTCATAGCCACTACTACCACGCGGTAAGGCGTGAAGGGATAAGGGATGCTGTTTACATAGAGATGTATCTAACAATATGATGAGGTAGATACAACACGACCGACCAAGTGTCCGTAATACACATTTGCATGATTTTACGTCGACTCAGATCGTAATTCACAAGTACGATCGAAAGACAAAGGAATAACTTAAGATATACCTATTTGTAACCCTAGCTAGTTTTCTTTGCTAGTTGTATATAGATTTTCTTCTACTATTCTTTTCAGATTGAAAGTGGAAAAGTTTCAGAAATATATTCCTTCTGTATTCTTTTCCTTATTTTTAAAGTATTACTGTGATCGCGAAGATTATGATTTTTCGGGCTTTCCTCACTCTTTTAACAAGAAAACACCCGCCATTGGGTTCCGTAAATCAAAACGCATGCAGTGCCGAAAATTGGGAGAAATATAGTGAACAGAGAGTATAACACTTGATTCTCTCTGTGTGCGGGATACCGCGTGAAGCTGAAAAGAAATGCTACCATGTTTAAATAAAACTTATAATATTTTTTTTTAAATGACCCCAATTTACCAAAAGACAATAAAATAAATAATCGTATAAAATAATATTACACAGTCTATTGTCCCGCTAATTGACCCTCTCGGGTGGCCAGTGCGGGTTCATTGCCGACAAGTTTCGGCGAAAGTTATAATGGCTGGTAATTATATTATTCTTTCTGCTCGACCGCCTTTGTGCTTATTGTACGTGAAAGAAAGCGTCTTGAATAACTTTATTTAGTTATAAAACAAAATATTTTCTCGACACTTTTCGATTCACACTCGAAAGAATATGTTATTTTATTTTTTTCGCATTGGTGGCAAGACAGAACGCGACGTTATGTTTAGTAATGCAATGTCTTGATATTTTATTTCCATTGCCTATTCTTCTATATGCGGGATATACCTAAGACTAAAAAAAATAGATATTGCAATTCATACAGTTCTGCTAAGTGTGAGTTCGAATCCTGTTTCTAAAATCTAAATTGGTTACCACAATCGATGGTTGTGGGTCAGTTTGTTATATGGGATACAAATTATTTAATTAAAATATTTTAGCGCCCATAGTCTCCTTTGTAAAATTATCTCAAAATATTTCGAAACGGGCGGAAGGTAAAGAATTTATGGATGTGTCATTAGGTTATCTTTACTTCCCTTGGTGCGAGAGATGTGGAAAGATAATAAAAAATTATTACTTTTTTATAAAATTTTTATTTATAACTTGTGAGAGTACCCTCTCATCATCAACTTATGTAAATTTTCTTTTTTAATATAGCATATAAGGTAGTTAAGTTTTTAACAAGAAATATTACCAAAAAAAACGCAGACACCGTCACGTTGCTGGAACTAGTTAAAATTGTAGGTTCGAATCGTTTTCCAAATAATATTTATATATATCAATTTCTATCTTACAAAATATCGAAGATATGTAAATAGGAATTTCCGTAATATATACATAAATATACTCCAGGACAAACTTAACTGGAACAAAGACAGCGAAAAAATTATATAAGACAAGTTAAAAATCACAACCGCGTCGCGACAGATCCTCGTTTAACTTCGCTATTCAATTTCCACTCCATTATAAGTTGTTCATGTTTTACAATTCAACGTAAAAATTAATATTATTTCAAGCGAATATGAAAAAAATTAAGTTTATGTTCAGTTTAAATTTAAGTTTTTTTTTTAGCGTCGCGATTGCCTGTATCCCGCACCCAGCAGGGAAGGCAGTGGGAACCTAATCTTCCGGGGACATCAGAGCGCAGAATCGAAAAATATTATTTGTATATTATTTAAACTAAAACTAATATGTATCAAATAATTACCAAATACACTTACGGTAACCTAAATTCCTCCCAGTTCCCACTTGACGATCACTCGATACGAGTCGAGCACAAATCAACATCTAATCTCCGAGGGCACGAGCTTAGAAACTACATCGAAGTTTTAATATGTTCCCTCTCTCACACATACATACACCCGCTCAAGCACCAAACGTCGACACAACCACTTAATAACTTAGAATGGATTCTTTGGATTACTTTTAGATTTAGGTTGGTGGAGTTTGATGGGGAGTACAGCTCTTGGATTTAGAATAAGGTAAATTATAAACAAATTTTAAATATATTTGATAGTGCTTCCTATATAATATAATTCTTCTTTTTATCAATGGATAGGATAGCATAAGATCGTCTTTTCTTTCTCTATTTCCTTATTTTTAGTTCCTGTTAGCGAATAAGATATACAGACGGTCCCAATTTGTTCCCCTGTAAAATATTATATTATAAATAAAAGTAAGCGTGGTTTTGGGTAATTTTACTTCAACACGTGAACACGATATGTGTTTTTTTGTTTTTTTTATGGCAAGGACTAGTTAAATTAGCGCAAGAGTCACCTGCTGGCAAGTGATAAACATTAGATGAACTACACGTTCTTTAAGATGGAGGTCGACTCGCTTTTTGAAGGTACCCATATTGTACAGACCCGGCTACGGCCAGGGCCCGGCCAGGACGACCATGTAAACCATTCACAGTTGTGTAGCGCGTATATTTGTATAATTTCTAAGTACAGTGTATATTTGGGCAGTATATATTTATTTAAATAAACAAGATTAGAAAATAAACCTCCAGGAAAATAGGAGAATTTCATAAGCAGACATTCTTCATAGTATACAAATTGTAGCCTATTACCACGTAGAAATGTAAAATCCAGTTTTTTCCCGTTCCTCCTGAAATAAATACCGAAAATGTCTATGCTCCACGCCATGCACCGTTTTTGCTATGTCTGTTCGTCAGTCAGTCAATACATAAAGAGTTTTATATGTATATATAGTAAATATTCTTAAGAAACATTCCAAGTAACTATACTCACTGCAATCAGCCTCGTCGGTGCCATCAACGCAGTCGACGTGCATGTCGCAGCGGTAGTGTGGCGGTATGCAGTACGTCTTGTTCCATACATACTGTCCGCACGTTAGCTGGCCGGCGTCGCATTCTGGGGGAGCTGAGGAGGAAAAAAGATATGTTAAAACAAATGAGCTTGACGCTGTATCCCGCATATAGCAAGGTAGGTAGAGGGAACCTAGTGTTAAGACACTTTTCCCTTTTATATACGTCATTTATTTATTTCTTCTTCGCATATAGGTGGAGTAAGCAGAGTTAAACTACTCTTGAGACACTAGGTTCCTCGCTTTGTTGTTCTTTTAAGTGGCAAACGGAGTGTCTCAGAGTTGAGAGCGGCTCACTGACTACGGACCTAAGGTACCTCTCCATGACCTCTGCTATGTGTGGAATACATCGTGAAATTTATAAAAAAGAATTCACTTTATTTAACGCCGCGGTTTTTTTTATTATCAGAACGAAGAAATGAAAATAAGTCATTCACTCCTAATGGGGATCGAACCAACAACCAACGCGACTACAATCAGACACTGCTCCACTGAAATACATTGGTTTCTTTATTACTTTATTTGTCTATTTGTTATTCACATTGCATATTAGCAAGACTGTATTCTTATTATATAAGAAATACTTTAAGAATACAAGTGGGGGAGTCCCCGCCTAAACCTTATGACAATTTTTTGAGCGTAAAATTAAGTCTTCTTACGAGAAGAATAACAATGTTGACATTGCTTTAAAGCTTTATATTATAATAATATCTTTTGTCTTTAATAAAGTAGTAGGATTTTTATACATTTTTATTTTATATCATATATTTTTAATATAAATTATAAATATGCATGACATACTGTTTTTCCTATAGTATCTTAGGATAGAAACTTTATAAACAGTAAAATTACGAACTTGATTTTTAAATATCACAATTTTCTGAGTGAGTACGAACACCAATTTGGTATTTTTTTTTTTCATTTAAAAAACATACGAGTACATCTGATTTGTCATTTAGCTAATATTTAACTCGAAATCTGTTACATATTATTTCTACTCGATTGCAGCGAAAGCCAAAAGAAGGGTTATGTTTTTATCCTGTATGTTCATATGTAACGGACATATACCTTTGTTCCCTTGTAACTACTAAACAAGTGAACCAATTTTGACAAATGATATGTCGTCTTTGATTATGTCTTGATGTCGCGTCTGTTACTGGATATGCTTATATTGATTTAGTTTATGCAGTCGGGTTGTTTGTTTTGTTTATAATATTAGTAATATACATAATTTTTATATACTTACAATATATATTTTATATTTAGTTTATTTCCAGTATGCAATATACAACTCACAAAAAATATTTAGCATAACTTGTTTGACACTAAACAGGAGTAAGAAGACAAAAGTCCTTTTCTATCAATCATAAGCACAGTGGAGCTGGCGCGGACCTGACCGGATTTTTAATTCGAATGTTTTGTAGAATACTAAGCAGCATCCTCATCTCGATGCTGTGTTCGCGATTAAACAATAAATTACGTTTGAATTGTTACAATACGTAAATTGAAATGGGGTTGGAACTGATAACAGCCTTACAATGTGGGGTTGATTGATGGTGCACTGATTATAGAGATTCTATAGGCAAAGGTGTTTAAAGAAATTGTAGGATTCGATGAATACATAGGTATGTTTGTACATATTAGGATATATTTTTTGTACGGTTAGAATATATTGTATGTAAGTTATTGCAGTATAACAAATTGGTGACAAAACAGTTTTGAAGCCCTAGGTGCGTAGTCCGTAAGCCGCTCTCAACTCTGAGACACTCCGTTCGCCGCTTTCCGCCCAATTTTTGAGACATTCCGTGTTCAGCAGCGGTACTTAACAACGCGCTTTGTCTCTGCTTTAATAAATAGGGGAATGAATTATTTTTATTAAATAATAATTCGTTCTTCCATTTATTACTGTAGAAAACGAAAACAAACTATTGTTTTTACAGTCAGACACTCTGTCCTTTTGCTACGACGACCTCTTATTTATTTAAACTCAATTGGACATTAAATCCACAATTATTGCATCTCGAATCAATACGTTTGTATCTATGCATCGATTGCGTCATATATTAGCACTTATAAAGTATTGTATTTATCATTACGTGACATAAGCTAAGGAAGTCTATTTATTAAAGAGACCGCCATTTTGACAGAGAGCTGTAAAAATGACATGTCAAGACAACAATGGTGAATAAAGCCGGACACTCACGGTGCGCTTTACAATTGCTCACGTACTACTGAGTCGCTTACTAACTTTATTTTAACTATGTGTATTTTTATATATTTTTTTTGTGATCAAGGCAAGTACTGTAACGTAAAATCCAACATACAGTCTCTAAGTTATACAGGGTGTTTATGTCTTCACCACTTTAAATGAAAGCACAATTTTAACTATTCTATAAAAGCCTAATATAATTAAAACAAAAGAGATTGTGGCAAAAATTAAAAAGTGATTTCTTCAAACAAAGTTCGCACTGCAAAGACGCAGTAAGCGTCACTCGTAATACAGTATGGATAAAAATCGTCAAATGAAAACGTATCCTATGTCTAAAGTGTTGACTAATCTTCATTATTTTTAGATATGGATTTGAAATATTTTACCCTATACACTGCTCCCGTAAAGGAAGATGCTTCCATCGTGCATAAATAAATAAAATATTTACAATATTGAAGAGATTTTCTTAACTGGTTAGATAAATGAAATCTCAGAGAATGATGTATTAATGTATCACAAAGTTTTTACTCTCCATCTCTCACAGGAATCTCAGTAATGCTGTTAAAAGATAAATAAAAAATCAAAGTCGGATTCATCTCTATACCTCTATCTCTCTATACCTCGCTCTCTCTATATCTCTCTCCCTTTTTCCCTCTATAAATTTACTTATATTTAAAATCTTTTATTTTAATGATGTTTGCATATATATAACATTTGTGATTGATTTATTTCAACAATTCCCCAAGCGATTATAACCGCCACGCATTGTACAATGAACACACGAATCAATAATAGCCCTTAAAATTATGCACCATAAGGTACAATATGGTATACAGGTTCAATTCCATCGATGCGTCTCAATGCACGTGTAATTCAACCATATTGTTCCCAAATTACCAAAGTGATTTATCGAAGGTGGAGAGGTGAATATAGCTGTTGTGTTTTGATTTCAAGTTCAATTATAATTGTTTTTTTCATATGTCTATATGTATATATATATGTATATTTTCACGTATAAACTAAGAAAAGCAACAATCTTTCTAAGTGAAACAATTAATAAGAAGAACGCATTAAAATCGTAAAATGTTGCAAATGGCTGGTGAACTATAAAATGCGGAAGGAAGCTGACGGGTATTTAACGTGAGAAGGGATTTACTTAAACTTTTGCTTTATTTCATATTAAACTACTTTGTTTCATATGCTACTTTGTATGTTAAAACGTAAAAAAATATTTAAAAATACTTCATTTATAGAGAAAATTGTTAGTATTAATATAAAGAAACTAAACAGCGGCGTTGACTTCCGTCAGTCAACACGCAATTTCTGAAAATTCGCAAGAAAAGGTGAATGTTAAGAAAAATAAAAAGAAGAAGCAAATCAGCTTAACTCTTCCCGCAGATAGTAAGGTAGGCAGAGGGAACCAAGTGTCAAGACACGTCACCGTTATTTTCTGCCCACTTTCATATTTGAATAGCAGAACTCAACGCCGCACTTGTCCAAAGCTGAGAAAAGAAAATAATTTAAATATGATCATTAATTCCAGTGAGAATCGAACCCACGACCATAGCAATTACAGATCTTTACTTTTCATTTATTTAGAAAGATAGAAATAAATCGTACAACACGCTATTTGACATTAGTATGCTAACAAAATTATGAACACAAAGCAGTATTATAAAAAGTTCCACTGCGTTACACGCCTGAGGCATTGCTTTTTAATTTGATAGACAATTTTGACACAAAATTAAGACTTTTATAATTACTTAATTAAAATAAAAAAGAAAATCAGCTTTGATTTCGACTGTCCGAGTTAAGGTTAATTACACAAATATAGCCTTTAAGCCTCGGGTTGTTTTTTTTTTAATTTAAAATTTTAAAACAACACAAACTTTCTAAGTCTAACATTTAATAAATATTTTTTTAAGCAATATCTTTTGTGTAATATAAATTGGTCCAAACTTATTTGCATTACGCAAAGATACAAAACAAAACAAAGCGCGGCGTTGAGTTCCGTTACTCAACATACCATATGTCAATATGGGGGAGGGTGTAGAACGAAATATCTTGACACTATGTTCCCTCTGCCTACCTTGTTATATGAAGACTAATACAGCGTGAAGCAATTTTATATTTATTCTGAATTGAATAATAGACTTCGGCCACTAAAAACGTAATGCCTGAAAATGTAGCGGAGAGTGGGAAATAGAGTGTCTTAACCGCTTGGTTCCCTCTGCCTACCCTGCTACATGCGGGATACAGCGTAAAGCTACAAAAAAACTTATTCAGCAATCTTAAATACAGTTTCATTCTTAAAAGGTGACTCTAACATAAAGTAGAGAAGTTGAATAGAGTCCGTGGGTATAGAAAGTTCAAAATGTGTGACGGCACGTCAGTTTGAACGATCGATCTTTGATTTTAGCTTAAATGTAAATGTTCATAGTTTTACATGAATAAGTAATGTAATATATTTTTACTTTAGTTAAATATCTTATAAAATTATACTTGCTTTATTTCTTGTGGGATGAGATTTCTTTAGGGGCTGTATTTTTAGTATTATTCACGCTGCATCCCGTTTATTGCAGACAAGAGGGAACCTACTGTTAACCCTTCGTTCTTATTTTTCATCTAATTTTCGAAACACAGCGTATCGAGTGCTGGAATTTAGCTACGCTCTTATTTATAAGGACAATTAAAAAATATTATTATTCTTTTTTATGGTTACCTTTAAATTTAAAGTTCTTATTTTAAAAAGAAATTTATTCTAAAAAAACAGATTTAGAACATGGACAAAATGAACGAAACCGAATGGAATAGAATAATTTATTACTTATTCCTAGTTAAAAGTCAAAGCCGTTTTGGACGCCACTGGCCGGGAATTTTATTTCTGCAGTTGGTTAGTAAAATATACGCAAAATAGAACATATTGGGAGTTACTCTAATAATTATACTTTTTCTTTAATAATTTATTTATTTTTATTTTATAATAATTTTAAAAAAATAAAAAAAAAATGATTTCTAATATGATTTTTTGTAACTAAGTGCATGTAACTCTATTCTGAAATTAAATTATTTGTATCCCTCACACAGCAGGGTAGGCGGAGGGAACCTAGTGTCTTAACACTAGGTTCCCTCTGCTGTTCCCCACTTTCCACCGAGTTCTGGAGAGATTGCGTGTTGAGTGGCGAAACTCAACGCCGTTCTTAGCCTCGCCACCAGAGCAGAGAAATGAAAATATAAAAGTAAATAAATATTTCCTTACCTCGAGTGGGGATCGAACCCACAACCAGTCGATTTTACAGTCACACTTTGTGCCCCTCCGCTACAACTAGAATCAAATTAATGATTCCACACACAAATGTAAAATTGATTCCAACCCGATCTTCTTTGATACCATCCGATTTAAGTCCTGCTACGTGCAATTCTTATATAACTTTATCTGTAAGTATCTTTATCTAACAATTTTATCCTTACAAAATATTTTAGTCTTTAAAAAATCATATATAAATATATAGGATGGAAGTATCAGCGCTTCTTTTATGGGAACAGCATATAGGGTAAAATATTTTAAACCCATACCTAAAAAAATTAATCAAGACAACAACCTCAACAGTTTAGACGTATGATTTTTTTTTTCATCTCGCGATGTTTATCCATACCGGTATTTCGTGTGACGCAGTTACGCATAGATCCCAATAACGTAAACACATACTACTACAAAAATACTACTAAAGGTTAAGCGATTTTGAACTTTGCTGCCAATACCTACGACTCGATTTGTTTTTTTTTGTTCGCTTTTTAATTTTTGGAAAAAAAATTATTGTATTAGGCTTTTATAGAGTAGTTAAAACTGTGGTTTCATTTAAAGTGGTGCTATCTTTTATATTTTTTTTTAGATAATTAATAATACTTACGACAAGACTGAAACTCGTCTTCACCCTTCTCACAGTCACGTTGGTAGTTGCACACCCACAGCGAGGGGATGCACTTCCCTTCCGGGCACCGGAACATGCCGGTCGGACATAGTATGTCCCCTGAAACAAAATATTTTATTGTTAATAAAAAGAAATAAAAGTTAATAAAAGTTAAGATTTTGTTTGATTCAACGCGCTAATCTCAGTAACTAAAAATTGTGTTTGTGTGCCTTTTATCAAGGAAAGCTAAAGGCTATATATTACGTCACGTTAGTTTTTTAGCTACACTGTATCCCGCATACACCAGGGTAGGCACCTAGTGTTGTGATACTCCGTTCCCCATTTTCCGAAATCTAAAGGCATTGCGTATTGAATGGCGGAACTCAACGCCGCGCTTTGCCTCATATAATAATTACAGTCGTACGCTTGTGTGCCTACGCTACAATTGGCCTCCATCGCGTTAATCCTTTCTATATACCCCACTGTACCTGTGGCCATAGTTAGTACAGCTCTTACAATGTCTCTTATTTCCATTAAATCATGCTGGCGAAGCCGCAGTTAACAGCTTAAATTTAACAACCTGCCGTTCCAGCTTCGTATGCGTGGACTTTATGACCTATACCCAATATCACTATTTTAGAAGTCTATATTTTTAGCTACACGCTTTATCTCGCACTTAGCAGTGCAGGCAGAAGGAACCTGGGAAGTGTTAAGATATTCCATTCCGATCAAGACACTTCCGATCCCCAGTTTTCGTCGAACTTTGGGTGCATTGCGTGTAGAGTGGCGGAACTCACATCCCTATTTCATTCAAAAACAAATTCTTATCAAGACTAGTACTATTATACGTTCTTTCTCGCCGATGATAACTATTTGGATATTTTAATCTAAATGTAGTGTCATAATTCACTTACTTGTGTAATTATAATATTTTATTTTTAGTTAAATTCTACTGCAATCTCTGACCAAAAGTAGTCTTTGATTGGTTTTGCGAAAGATTCGTTTTTTTTCATATTCATTTTATATTTTCTACTTCTGATTGGTACACCAGTGGATTTTCTTTGTGAGGACTACGATTTTTCTAGTATACGTATAATACAAATTAATTTGTAATACAAAACCTAAAAGTTTACAAAAGTTAATTAATCACTTTTAAAACGGTTTTAGTAGCTTTGCAATTATAATGAATTCCTCTAGATTAAAGAGGTATAAACCTAAGGTTAAAATTATAAAAATATTTTATTATATAAAACTTCTTATACTGAGCACTGGTAGTAGATTCGAATCCTATTAATTTATTATAATATAATTAGATTAAATACAATTACTATTCAAGCGTTAAGCTACTCTGTTTTCCTTACAATGTTTGAGACGCATATGCGCTTTATTATTAGAGCGAGAAATATCAATTATTTAATACCCCCGAGAAGGAGTCAAACCCCCAACTGCGTTTATACTATGACGTCACAGTATCTGCAACATAACGAAAAAAAAAACATTACTATACGAATATATACTTTTTTTCAGTCCTGTAAAGCTAAAATTAAGGTTACCTCTTTTGCCCTATTGTCACAGAATTTACAATATAAACTTTACTTCCTTATTATTGGACTGAGTTGAAACTTTGGACGTTTAAATGACAGTAGACACTGTTATTGGATTGAAATTGTAAACACAAGTTGTTTACAAAATCTCTTTGTTATGCTTCGTTTGTGTTCTATAGAAATATATTAAAGTTGGTCCAAAGGCCACTGTCTTTGGATTTGATCCCTACTTAGCATATTTATATTAAAAATTAATTGACATTGTGTGAGGAATGGCGGAACTCAACGCCGTTTTTTTAGTTTATGTTTAGACACTCAGTTCCCATTATTACACTTCCCTTCTCCCATTTTCGCCGAATTCTAGAGGTATTGTGTGTTGAGTGCCGGAACGCTACGCCGCGCTTTGCCTTGTTTCCAGAGCGAAGACATTATAATATAAAATGTTTTATTTTCTTGATTTAGAATTGAACTCACAACCTGTAGCGTTTACAATCGCACATTTGAACCACTGGCCTTAAAAAAGCAAAGAAGCAAAGCAAAAAAATATTCAATTCAAAATTTTATTTTAATATCTGTATACGAGTACCTTTGGTCACTAATGTTACATTAGTTACTAATAATAATAAAATAATATTTAGCTAATAATAAACATATGTATGCAATCGTTTTCTGAAAAAAAAAATTAGAAAAAGAGTGATTTATCACATTTTTTATCGTAATATAAATATGTAAAAAATATAAAAGTACAAACTAAATAGTTGAACCTAGAATTTTGAACTTTTGAATATAAGTTCTTTAGATTGTAAGTGAGCATTATGGATGTAATTTACCTCCCCAGTACGGTGAAAGTTTTACTTTTAAGATAAAAATGTGTAATTAGTATTTTTTACTCTTAGAAGAGTTTATAGGTGATTTTTCGTCGTGAGAAAATACCGTATACGCAAATCGAAGCCAACGAGGGCAGAGACGCGAGCCGAAAGCTAGTAAGAAAAATCTCTAAGGAATTATACCTGTTTTTTTAATCAAAATTAAATCAGTTTCACGCGGTTTCAGCAGGGTAGAGGGAACCTAGTATTAAGACACTCCGTTCCCCACTTTCCGCCGAATTCTGGAGGCATTGCGTGCTGAGTGGCGAAACTCAACGCCGCGCTTTACTTCGACACCAGAACGAAGAAATGGCAATCTAAATTTAAATAAATATTTCATTTCCTCGAGTGGGGATCGAACTCACAACCAGTCGCGTTTACACACTTTGTGCCTCTGCGCCACGATTGGCCCCAAGCTGTTTTTTAGTTTAAAATAAATATAAATTTACGTCCTTTTAAGCATTACTTAAATCCTTAAAAGGACGAAATGAATCCAAGAAACACTTAACGTCAGCGACGAACTAAATTACATAAAGATACTGGCGTAGGAGAAACTGCTTTACTGAAGCGTCTACAGAAATTAATATATTAATATTTGTAATTGTAAGAACTACGCTACATTGTCGTTTTAACTAAGAATATTTAATATTTTATAGTATAATATAAGAAAATTAGCTGTCGTGCTCGTTGTGGATTCGATTCTCAGTCGGGGGAATTTATTATTTTCTTTTATCCGCTCTGGTAACACGACAAAGGTTTGCTTTTTTTTTAAATACGGAACCCTAAAAGTTATTGAACTCAATATAACCTTGGAAATCTAATCTTTTCTGCTATAACCGTTTGGTTATAAACATTGCTCAACTTTAACCACAGAGATGCAGTAAAGGCGTCGTAAGAAATGTGAAAGATATTAAAAATGTTCTTCTTGATAGTAGATCTCGTGCACTCTAGGGATGGACTGTTTTAATTATGTTTTTATTAGATTTTGTTGTAATAATAATTATTTTGTTTATATCTAAAACACTTTACACTTAGTTTTTCTTATATTCGGTCATTGGCAGAGATATTTTATTTGTTATACCTAGTATAATTTTTTACTTGGCTTCGCTCCCGTGGTCAAATGGTAATAATTATAAATTTCGTGAGATATATGACACACTCTAAGTGGTTACATTGACGTGGTAAACCTGAATAAAGGCACAAATGTGTCAGTAATCGTGACGGTTGTGGGTTCAATTCCTCGATGGAATGAAATATTATTTAATACTTCCATTTCCTCGTTCAGGAAACGAGGCAAAGCGCTGCGTTGAGTTCCACCATTCAATACGCAATGCCTTAAGGATTCGGCGGAAAGTGCGAAACGGCAGTGTCTTAATGAGAACGGAGTTTTATAACACTAGGTTACTCTCCACCTACCCTGCTATGTGTGGGATATAAAAAAATATATATAAAATTAAAAGTAAATTTTTAGATTTTATGCACGTAATAGTCGATCGACTATTACGTGCATAAAATCTTAATTGAGTCATTGTGAAATTTAAATTAAAATTTTGTTATCATCATATTATGTAAATCATCATTTTCTATAAAAAATCACAAAACGCATTTATTAGTAAATAGAAATCGTAACATATCACAATAAAATTCTGGAGGCATTGCGTGTATAGCGGCGTTGAGTTCTGCCACTCAACAGCAATGCCTCCAAAATCCGGCAGAAAGTGGGGAACGGAGTGTCTTAACACTAGGTTCCCTCTGCCTACCCTGCTGTGTGCGGGATACATCGTGAAGCTGATTTTTTTTTGGAAGTCGTAACGTATCACAATAAAAATACCACGTTACCACTAAGCCATGAGGGTTTTAAAAAATAACGCAATTTAAAACCTTTTCTCTGAATTAATCGATTTTTAAAACTGAATAGCCCATCTCTAGAGATGACCAAGGTCTTTGTTGCATTTTACAAAGAGGTTGTAATTAAAATGTTAATGTTTGAAATTAAAAAAAATATATTAAAATTGTTAGCATTTATAGAAATATTATAATAACTTCTTATGTTATTTTTTCTGAGTCTCTGAGTTGTGGCCAGTTGTGTCGCAGGGTGACTGTAAATGCGTCAGGTTAAGAGTTCGATTCTCACTTGATGAGAAGAAATATTTAATATTTTCATTTCCTCATTTTGGTAACGACGTAAAACCCAGCGTTGTATTCTGCCACTCAACACGCAATGCCTCCAGAATTTGACGGAAAGTTGGAAACGATAGTGTCTTAATGGTAATGGTGAGTGTCTTAACACTAGGTTCCCAGTTTTCCTCTGCCTACCCTGCTATGTACAAGATACAACGTAAAGCTAAAAAAAATAATGTTTTCTCTGGCTTACTGTAAGCTCATCCATTATGTATATAAAACTCTTCTGATACTTAGTGGCTGATAACGCAAAGACGAAACCACTGAAATTAAAAAGTTGAAACTTGTCATATAGGTAGGCTAGGGAGTGTAGGGGAGGGGAGGGTATCTAGAAACGATCTCTCGAAATTCTTTCAGAAATGGACAAAAACGAGACTTTTCTTTTCACGTTTTAAAAACCACAAAGGAAGATACGGGCGACGACTAGTCATTATAATAAATATTAAAAATACAATAGAACCAAATGCATTATAGCTACTGCAGCTGAAAAAGGAAAAGATAATACCTAGAAAGCTTACAGTTAGCGAGCTAATAAGCTATTAAGATAACATTGTTAAGTTTAAGTATAGTTCTTTATTTATAGTTATTATATGGATATTTCTTAGATTTCTTTAGAATAAACGTTGTTAAATGAGCGGAAAGTAGAGCAGAGTAGAGAGGTATAAGTTTTGCTAAATTCTCTTTTTTTTTAAATAAAATCAAAAATCAGCTTCACGCTGTATGTATGTATAGAGAGGGAACCTAGTGATAAGACACTCCGTTCCCCACTTTCTGCCGAATTCTAGAGGCATTGCGTGTTGAGTGACGGAACTCAACGCCGCGTTTTGCCTCCACACCAGAGCGAAGAAATGGAAATATAAATTTAAATAATTATTTCCTCGAGTGGCGATCGGTTCAAAATTCAGAATTTATATACTACTTAGTTATTACATTTCTATATTGTGGTCGTTATGGCGCAGGGCTACAAACGTGCGACTGTAAACGCGGCAGGTTGTGCGTTCGATTCTCCCTTGGAGGAGTGAGATATTTGATATTTTCATTTCATCGCTCTGGTATGGAGGTAAAGCGCGGCGTTAATCTCCGCCACTCAATATGCAATGCCTCCAGAATTCGGTGGAAAATAGGGAACGGAATTGTCTTAATAAGAACGGTATGACTTATCTGAAAACAACAACTTTTCCAATCTCCGTAAAATATATTATAGTTAACTTAAACTTTTGGCACTATTGTTTAAACAAATAAAATATATCAAACCAAATGTAACCAGAAAAATACATCAAATATTTTTTTACTTTATTTTCTATACTGTAGAAGCGATGAATAAAAGATGCCTCATAGTTTGAGATAACGAAAGACTATATATAGTTCAGGTGCAGGTCGCGGGGAAGTGGCAGATAAGAAATGATTAATTCATTCAATTATTTCTCTTACTATTCCTGTTGCTTTTCCCACATAGTGGAAGGTTGGCACAAGAAACATAGTGTCCAGATACTATGTTTCTCACGCACCGCCCAGTTCTCGAAACACTACGTTTTAAGTGGCGCAATTCAACGCCGTGCTTTGTGTCCTTACCAGATCGAGGAAATGAAACACGCAATGTCTCGAAAATCTTGGAGAAATTGGAGAATCGAGTGTCTTGCACTCCATCTACAATAAACTCTTGTTTCGTTATACGCGGGATATTATATCGTGATTCTAAAAATAGAAATCTTCTAGCAAGAATTTGCCTCAACTTTATTCTATAAACATCACATTATAATATAATTAGGTATTTAAAGATTGAGGCCAGTCGTGGCGTAGGGGCGCAAGCATATGTCTGTCAATGTGTGTGGTTCAGAGTTCCATTCCCACTCGAGGTAGTGAAATACTAAATATGTTCATTTCCTAGCTCTGGTAAGGAAGCGCGGCATTGAGTTCTGCCACTCATCACGCAATGCGGTCAGAATTCGATGGGAAGTGGGGAACCGAAGCATATTTATGGAAACGGTGTTTTTTTAACACAAGGTTCCCAGGTTCTCTCTGCTCAAGCTGCGAAGATCGGGATAGAGCTAACGCTAAATAATAAATATTTAAAGATTCCCTTTGGAAATTTATTATTCAGAAACGATGTAGACATAAAAGGACTAAATCTTTCGTAGAACGATGTCCCATCTGCAGCAAAAGGAACATAGAAAACATTTTAGAGTACTATCGGAAGACATTGGATATATGAGAACGTACTTACTACTACACTACATGACTTATATGATTCAGTGACAGCAAACATGAATAAATAGTAGGAGATCGAATTCAAATCCCGTTTGAGGTAAATATATTATGTTTAACAAAATAGAAATAGTTGGTTATAGTGGTATCTTTTGTGCTTTAGTGAAAAGAAAAAATACCGCTGTTATTGATAATATGGTATTCTTCACTATTAATTCGTCAATTTGCAACAAATACTCATATTTTTGAACTTGCGACCCAAGTATAGTCTTTAGGGGTCTCTTTAAAATACAATAATTTTGGCTTCCACTGCTCGAGTTCAATACAGATAAGTAATATAAATCAGCTCCAAGCCATGTTAAGACACTCCGTTCCCTACTTTCTGCCGAATTCTAGAGGCATTGCGTGTTAAGTGGCAGAACTCAACGCTGCGCTTTGCCTCGACACCAGAGCGAAGAAATGGAAATATAAATTTATGTAAATATTTCATCTCGTCGAGTGGGGATCGAACCCACAACCAGTCGATTTACAGTCACACTTAGTGCCCCTTCTGGCCTCACTTTTTTATGTAACGATTTATGTAAAGATTTAATTTATGTAAAGATTTTAAATAATTTGGCTGCTCTATAACAATAAATTTAAACGGGCAAAGCCGCATTTGGACTGTTATTACATGTATAACTAACTCCCTTAGAGAGCTCTTCTCGAAATTATATATAAATAATATAGATACAAAACCCTTTTTTCGTTTTGTCCTGAAATCCACTCAAACAAAGTTTCAGGTGACGACTAATACTTATATATTTTAAAACTATATTAATGAAAAAAAAAACTTTATAAAAATACTCTTTACTCTCAGTATTTTAAGCCAAAATCCCAATGTAATAGGATATATATTGAAATAACAAGGAAAAGACACGTCTAGAAGTTGAAAGATCAACATTTGACGGGTGGCGTAATGGAATGCAAACAATGTATTTGAAAGGCTCAAAAGAGATAAAAAATTTATTAACATTAAAAATCTTAAATTACTAGGTTGTACACGATAATCTCGGGAACTGCTGGTACGAATTGGACAAATATTTTTGTACTTATTTAGAAAACGTATAAAAGTTTGATCGTTACGTGACTCGAACCCGCGCCTCCTGATCGGTTTCCAGAAGGTGCGGATTCAGTACATGTGGTCAGTGTTACTTCGGACTCTTAGAATTAGACACAACTCTCATTTAATTCCATTAAAGTACACGAGCAAAGCGGCAAACGAAGGCTAGTGAAATATAAACTATTGCCTAAGCGGGAACGAACCTGCAACTTTAATAAAGGATTACCAAACGTTGAACTGATAATGGTCGTGAAATGAAATTTTAACCGTTGAAATTTTAGTACTCCATTGAAATCTGTTCGAAATGCATTAGAAAACGAGACGAGAACGCGTGAGTGTGGAAGGTATTTCCCGGGAGTGATCCGGCTTAGACGTCTTTATGTTAGAAAACAATATGTACATAGATGCTATAAGCTGTAAGCTTCGCAATTTTGCTGTCTCACATTAGAAAATTAATTTTTAAATAGAATTGTAATAAGTATTTTAGATTATGAGGAAGGAAGTCATTAATTAGTAGATGTTAAATAAGTTTGTGGTGAATTTTTTAAATATTTCATTCTCTTGAATGGGAATCGAACCCACAACATGGCGCGTTTACAGTTGCACCCTTGTGTCCCGACTGGCCTCATGTAGTAGTGCAGGATTTATTCCACCCTAAGAATTAGAAAATGTATAAAAATTTACGCAGAGAGATTTAAACCTCTTGGAAACAAAATATTACGGTAGTTTCACTTTCAATACACTTTCATTCGGGAAGCTCGTTATTATTCCTTATATCTGTTATGGCGCAACAGCACAACATCTTGTTGTTGAGGAATTAATCCGCTCTGGTAGCTAGGCAAAGCACGGTGTTGAGTTCCCCTACTTCATACGAAGTGTCTTTAAAATTGGACGGCAGCTGGGGCACGGAATGTCTCAACACTATAACAACAGGATACAGCGTGAAGCTATAAAAAAACCAACAAAAAAACAATCTTCAAGATTGATTCTCACGTAGGTACGCTACAGTAGCCTGTATCGTGAACACATTAGTTTCAGTTAACCCCTCGTTAGAAAAAGTAATGGCTTGATAAGAATAGCTGATTCACTTAATAGATTTTTTGGTTTTTCTTTATAATTTGGATTAAAACGAGGCTATAGAGGAAGATATTCCTCCCTAAGAGTTCTGTAGCCAGGAACATCACTTATAAAAATTGACAAACTTAAGTTTGCGGGCGCATGCACCCATTTTGTATGGAAGTAACTACTATATACTATGATTTTTTCCATCATATAGGTACCAAAAAATATCTTTTTTGGATTTTTCACTTGCTAAGTATCGTAACTGTAGGTTTCCGGGAAGTACCTTATAGGTTTTGATTAAGGGGCGAGGTTGTCAAATATTTACAATACATTACCCCTTGTCTTTATCAATAGTATATAAATTATGTGAAGGGGAATTTAACATTAAAACAAGTAAAACTTGTAATTAAACCGGTACGGTTATAAAATAAATATTGAATATAGAAACAAACTTTCTTTAATCAAAATTAAAAATGCATAAGACTTCCCACTGTGCAAGTTCCTCTGGCATAAACGTCACTTAATTGACGCCTTAGGTTCAGTAGAATCTCATTAACATAATATGAACGAGCGGTAATAGTGGATTCAAACTGCACATAGTAATTTTAATAATATAAACGACTTAGCCTGGTTTAGATACATGAAGTACGGTTTTTTCAAATCGTCTTAGTAACCTAATTCATATATAATAGTATAGTTTCGTCAAGTTGTGTTTACATTTTTCATTGGGACCTTCGTGGCGTAGTGGGACAGCGTCTGCACGGTACTGTAGGTCGAATACCATTCGGTGAAATGATTATACATAAATAAAACAAATCGTTGCGTTAAATTCTGCTTCTCTTTGATTCAATGCCTTGGAAATTGGGACCAAATTAGGGAAGGGAGGTTCTTAATACTAGAACATTCTATTCTGATTACTTTTCTGAAGCACTTTTTTTTAGATTTTCTAGATTATATGTGGTCTAGAATAAGTGTTGTGTAGTACCATTGTTGTTGACCCATTGTTACATTACAACGGTTAACGTGATGTAAACTTAAATCCTGAGATTAGTTTATTTTTTTCAATATCAACCAGTAATTCCTGAGATTAGAACGTTCAATCAAACAAAATCGCTTTATATATATATATATATATATATATATATATGNATATATATATATATATATATGAATAAATATGTAGTTAGCTGTTCTATTCATATCACAATATCTCCGAAAATCTTAAGATAAATAAAGGCCAAAATGTTATAATATAATTTATTATATACTTATAATATGATTTATTACGTACAGTACTAGACTAGGGCAAACGTCGTGGAATAAAAGATTCAGCTATTAATAATCTAGTGCTTAAGACGGCCTATTCAAGTTAACTGGCGGCGATCCAAGAGCCCTCATTGTAGTGGAAAGAATTCCATTTTTTTCTTTTAGAAATCATATGTAACTGTTAATTGAGAGATAGAGAGAGACGGAGAGAGTAAAAACCATTAGAGTTAATGGTTATAGCTCTAGGAATAAACGAATGAGAAATGTTATTAATGTCGATTATGTATATATGTATATGTTGAAAGAAGCAATCACGCAAAGGTTGTTAATAAACGAAAAGTGGAGGATGGGGTGATTTACAAATAGATTTTATCTGCGATCCCATAAAATGGACATTGTGGTTTCGGTTCCCACTCGAGAAAATGAAATATTTAATCGTTCTGATGTCGAGGCAAAGCGCGGCGTTGAGTTCTGTCACTCAAAAAGCAATATTGGAAACATTGCGAAGTTCGACGGAAAGTGGGGAGCGGAGTGTTTTAGCACTAGCCTCCCACTCTCTCTGCCTACGCTGTTACATGCGTGAACCTAAAAAAAGTTGAAAATAAGAATTAAAATAAACTAGAAAAGGTTTATTAAAACATTCTATGGAAATACTTGTACAAATTCATCTCTTAAAGATCACCTTGTAATAGCTGATAAAAGTTATTATCGAAGAGTTCTCATTTTTGAAGTTAATTAAAATGAAGAGATGACATTTCCTTATAAAACGTATCTGCAGATAAGCAAGCCAAAAATTGCTCGCTAATTGAAACAGTTATAGTTGATAATGTGAAGGTTGTATTTTCGATTTCTATAATTAATTATTTTTAAGTCAATTATTTTTAAGACAAAGCGCGGTGTTGAGTTACGCCACTCAGCACACAACGAAGCATGCAAGCACCATCTTGAAAATTTAGGTGGTGTGTAAGGAACGGAAATTCTTAATCCTAGGATCCCTTTATATTCATAAAGAGAATCAAACCAATACTTATTTAAGTCAGGCACACATCTACTACGCTTGGACGCTGTCTGCAATATATTCAATAACA
The DNA here is from genome assembly GCA_013403705.1 of Heliconius hermathena. Classification (NCBI taxonomy): domain Eukaryota; kingdom Metazoa; phylum Arthropoda; class Insecta; order Lepidoptera; family Nymphalidae; genus Heliconius; species Heliconius hermathena. The sequence continues at coordinate 117,167 of JAAIXJ010000255.1, forward strand.
AAATATGAAAAATATAAAATGGGAATGCAATTTTCTTTTTATATAAACATATGTATGTACATGTATGTAGCGGGGTTGTATTTACAAACTCGTCGCACCGACTTATGATTCGTTGTTCAATGAGAGAGTTTCAGGTAGACATTCAGTTACAAGCGGAGCGGAATTTAGTCATATGAAATTTTATTTATGCAGTATAAAATATAATACTAAAACAGTAAGATATACCTTGTATATGTACGTCTCAAATAATATTAATGTAATAACTTTAATAATATTATCCTTAGTGTCTTCGGCTTTTTAAATAAATTTAAAATATTTAATAAATAGCATTCTCGTTTGCTAAAGGTAATTATTATCAAAAATAGTCTTTGGGTAGTTTAAATTTGTTAAATCTCCTTGGAGATATAAACAAGTAAAGACATAAATAAAGTACGAATGAATAAGAATTTCGACGTACCTTAGCGATAAGAACGTATGTCTCATGGGGCAGGGCGCTAGGACATTTTAAATAGGTTTCCAAGAGACGGGAGTTTGAATTTCGTTAACTTCTAATTTTTATGTTCTTAATTTTTTTTAAAAAACATATTGAAACTAGATTTATTATTAAATTTTTCAATGCAAAGATTTCATCAGTCAAATCGCCATACAAGGCAACATAACTACAGCCCCAAAAAAGTGAATCGTGAAACAATCTCGTAGACGACAAAATAAATTGCGCCCCTCTCGTGGGAATTGTTTTTAAATTTCGTTACTTGCCGAGCCGAATGTGAGATAGATATATATGTCCTAATAAAAGAGAGAGATGAAAAATTACAAAACCCTGATGGCGGTCTAATTCAAGTTATGGAAGTTCTAACTTCTTTGAGAGTAACTTTAGTTAAGATGACGTGTTGATGGTGTTCTTATGGGAAAAGGAAGGAATTATTATAGAGGAATAGCCAAAAAAAGTGAAGAGATTTTATTTTATTTTCACGCTGAATCCCACAATTAGAGATTCATTCATTTTGAGATCGATCTTGAGATTCCGTTTTCATTTACAAATTATATATACCTATGAATAAAAACAGAGGCCAGTCGTGGCGCAGGGACACAAAGTGTGACTGTAAAATCGACTGATTGTGGGTTTGATTCCTACTCGAGGAAAGGAAATATGTATTTATTTACATTTATATTTTCATTTCTTCGCTCTGGTGTCGAGGCAAAGTGTGGCGCTGAGTTCCGCCACTCAACACGCAATGCCTCCAGAACTCGGCGGAAAATGGGGAACGGAGTGTCTTAACACTAGGTTCCCTAAGCGTACCCTGCTGTGTGCAGGATACGTTGCGTATTAAGTGGAACTTAGCACACAGAAATCAAAGCATTGCATTCCCTCGAGATCGAATCGAACCCGCAACCATAGCGTTTACAGTTAGATCCCAGAAAGGAATATTATTATGTTTCCGTAGTGTAGTTAATATATGTACCTATAGGAAATATCTTTTATTCAAAGAACTATTTAAAAAAACATTACTATAATCAAAGATTTAAAAGTTAAGGTAAGGTTTAAAGTGGAAAAGAAAATTATATATCACAAAAAGCTATGTATCATAAAATATTATTTCATGAAATAGTAATTTATCCCAAATGTAAAGCTCAAGAGTCACGATCTTTGACTGGAGTTGTACCTATACTTAATAAATTTAATTAGAACTTTGTTAAATAGACTACACTAATTAGTCGAAAGCTCGTTTGTAATTTGGTAAGCTTTCCATCGTTATAAGTGCTTAACGAAATAAGCTTAAGTAAGTTTCGATATTAGATACAAATGTATTGGTTTATTTATACTATGCAGATATCAGATTTGATTTCTGAGTTAAATTAAAAAAAATTATTCTCAGTTATATAATAATTCGAGGCCAGTCGTAGCGCAGAGGCACAAAGTGTGACTGTAAAATCGACTGGTTGTGGGTTTGATCCCCACTCGAGGAAGTGAAATATTTATTTACATTTATATTTTCATTTCTTCGCTCTGGTGTCGAGGCAAAGCGCGGCGCTGAGTTCCGCCACTCAACACGCAATGCCTCCAGAACTCGGCGGAAAGTGGGGAACGGAGTGTCTTAACACTAGGTTCCCTCTGCCTATCCTGCTGTGTGCGGGATACACCGTGAAGCTGATTTATATAATAATCCGTGTAGTGTAAGCCCCGCTTTGTCTATTAGAATAGCGGATTATAGTAAATTGTATGTTTAATTCAATCTTCCAAGTGGAGACGTACCTACAACCGTCGCGTTTATAGTCAGATACTGTTCCACTGCACCGCGACAGCCTTTATTATACCATATAATTATCTATTCATAAGTATTTTCTAATATACTTAGTAAGAAAACGTATAAAAATAGAGATGCTAACAACATAAATAAGTTGTAACAAGCATATAAGAATTTCGACGTAGCTTGATGAGAATGTATGGCTTAGTTGGTCAGAGCGCTTGGACGGTTTCCAAAGAGGCGTGGGGTCAAATCCCGCTACTTTCAAATTTTTATACGTTTTCTTAATAGGTATTTTCCTTTCCTAAGTGTGGAATAACACTTTAAAAAATGTTTATTTCCTACTATTTTACATAGACAGCCTAGTCATTTCATTTTACATATCCCGTTCCAGCCCGTCTTATTAGAGCAAATAATAACGATAACCCATGAAAATCAACTCAAAACCATTGAGTATAGTCAAACATTGTTCCACTGCACTAAGAAGGTTACAAGCATTTTGCTTTTATAATAACCGAAATAAAAGAAAAGAAAAGTAAATATGTTTTATAAGTGATCAGATATGTCAATTGTGACTGCTTCAAGAGACCACTTGTCACGCCCGACGGACTCCCGAGAGCGTGTTTATAAATCGTCACGTCGACACGAAAAAATAAATATAGCACTCGAGGGGCCTTAATCTGTTTCACGAAGTTACCGTTCTAACATTCGTACCAACATATTTAGGGTATATTTCTGAAGATTTTACGAAGGCAGTAGATTCAGATGCGGATTGGGGATAGTAGGTCTTTTAGTTTCTAGTTTTAATTCTTTAATATTCACTATTCATCGTTTGTAACTATGTTTGCGTTGTCTTTAGGACGTAAATTTAATATGTAATTTTTTCATTCCAATTGGAATTCCTACACGCTCTTATACTATATATTAACTTTATAAGTACAGCAATTTCGAAACTGCTGATCCATATATCAAGCAGTATTTGTAAAAGATAATGATATAGACTCATAGCAGAGAGAACCTGGAAATCTAATGCTAAGACACTCCGTTCTCTTTAACACAGTTCCGTTCCCCAATTTCATATACTATAAAAAAAATACTATCTAACAAAGATTTAAAAGCAGAAGTGACATCGTAAAGAAGCCATAACACTCTATTACTGTAATAGGATGTGTTCTCATCGAATGGGCATGTAAAATTGATAATGGGCCATCATTCGCAGAATCTGCTATAACACGATCCGGCCCATATTTAAGGGGTGAGGCTGAAAACGTCCCATAAAAAGTATTCAAATCACCCCCATACATCTTAACTATGCTCTGATTTATAAAGCGTGGTGTGCATTGGTGGTTGGGAATATTTTTTTTTAATTTTTTGGGATACCAGAATTTTGGGAGAAAATTTAACTATTTTATATACAAATTTAGTGTTTATTCTTTATATAAGATATATAAATATAAAGATATAGTTTTTAAAGTTGACGGTACAATAAACTTACTTGTGAAATATTGTTTCCACAGCGAGTGAAAGTTAATATAAATCACAACTCTTATATATATTGTCTGATTATAATAGACTGGTAAAATGTAAGCATTTCTGTGAATATGTGAATATAAAAAAATCTATTTTAATTTAGTGAATTCTCGTAATAAGTGACTTTTTTTGAGGCCAGTCGTAACGCAGCGGCACAAAGTGTGACTGTAAAACCGACCGGTTGTGGGTTCGATCCCCTCTCGAGAAGTTGAAATGTTTACTAAAATTTATATTTCCATTCCTTCGCTCTGGTGTCGAGGTAAAGCGCGGCGTTGAGTTCTGCCACTCAACATACAATGCCTCCAGATTTCGACAGAAAGTGGGGAACGGAGTGTCTTAATATTAGGTTCCCTCTGCCTACCCTGCTGTGTGCGGCGTGAAGCTAAAGTAATTTTTTTTTCGGTTTCATGATTTGAGTACATTTTTTAACATATCACTGGACGGCGCTTATGAAACTTACAGAGATTATTCTATACTAATATTATATTATTAGTTTTAAAAAATACTTCTTAAAATATATATATTATATTATTAGTTTTAAAAAATACTTCTTTATTAAAATCACCAGTATTTTCGTTCCCCTTGAAAGTTTGAAAGTTTTTGATAAAATTTAGCTTATTTAAAAACGATTTTTGTTTCCATGTTATTTCCAAGATTTATAACCCGATAGTTTTGAAATATTATAAAACATTATACAAAAGGATTGCTATTGAACTATATTGACAGAAAAAAATCAGGAGCGCTGACTCAACAGTCGGGCTTTAATTGCCAATTTCCTTCAAGAAATCGGATTTTCTAAAAAATTGACAAATTCTCAAATATCTGCCCAACCATTGAAAATCGAAGAACATACATGGCGAAGACATGGACAGGTACTAAGGATCTCTACCCATAGGCAAACGTTGCTCCGTCAATCGCGTTACATTCTGTATAGCTTCAAGCTGTATCACGCATATAGCAGGGTTGGCAGAGGAAATCTAGTGTTAAGATACTACGTTACCCATTTTCCACCGAATTCTGAAGAATGCCTCCAGAATTCGGTAGAAAATGCGTATTGAATAACGGAACTTTTCGCCGCACTTTACCTCTACACTAGAGCGAAGAAATAGCAATTGTTTAATTAGAGAACGATAGCTTATTTCATTTTCGTTACAAAATAAATATATAAAAAAATAGCGCAGTTTTGCAATCGTGGTCAATCTTTTATCTATCATAAATTACCTATTTTTTTTTTAATTTTATTATATTGCTTTTAAAATAAAATCGAAATGAACAAACAGCTCGAAATTAACATTCATAAAAAAAAATAGATAGTAAGGCAAACAATAATTATACATACAATTTCATGCTGTCACCTGTATATAGGATGAAAGTGTGTGTGAGTGTTAAGACATTCCGTTTCCTAATTCCGCCGAAATTTTCGAGTTGGTGAATGGCGGGTTTCAACGCCGGGCTTTTTACCTTGGTGCTAGACCGAAGAAATAAAAATGTTAATTTTCCCCCGATTGGATCCACAATCCAACCCACAACCGTTGCGTTACAGTCACACCCTTATACCCCTGCGCTACGATGGCCTCTTACGACGGCAAACAATATTTTATCTAAGATATTTCATATGCATAAAGCCCTAAAAGTTCTGTGAACGCCAGTATGGTGAAATATAACCGAATCTTCTTTCCGTATTGTAATGCAAAGCTGAGAATAAAATTTTTATTATATATTCATTTTTGTATGGTATTTTCATGTTTATTTTTAGTGCAAAATGTAGGAGTGGAACCCTCCCTGTCCTCAGCTGGAGTCTCCTTTACAATTACTTGTGAGATGACACAGACACTTCATTTGGGGTGGTTGATATTGTTTATATTTCTATATTTAAAATAAAGTATGTATAACAAGGCCAGTAGTGGCGTGACGTGATAAATTGTGGGTTCGATTCCTACTCGAGGAAATAAAATGGTAATATTTTCATTTCTTCGCTCTGGTAACGAGGCGAAGCGCGACGTTGAGTTCCGACACGCAAGACCTCCAGAATACGGCAGAAAGTGGGAACGGAAGTATCTTAACAATAGTTTCTCAGTTTGCCACAATACAACCTAAGGCTATAAAAAACAAAAAAAAATATACATTTTTGCTATAATACATTCTATCTTGTATAAAAAAAAACCTCGTTGATTAAACAACTTCAATATATTTTCGTCAACTCTTTAAAGCCCATATTTGCCATACAAGTGCTATTCGAGCGGAAAATGTTTTGGGTCAACAAACAAGCAATTTCTCGGTTAAACGATTTAAGGATAGATTTAAACAAATAGTAATTATGTGGGTATTGAAAGACCTTTAGGTATTTGTGATACGCCTTTGATTATCGTTAAGGCCTTTCGTGGAACAATGGTACGGTGTCTGTTTGTGTAATTATAGTTTTAGATTCGATTCTCAATCGACAGAATGCTGATATTTCAATTTTCGTTTCTCCTCTCTGATAAAAATAGAGAACGGAGGGTCTTAGCACTAGGTTAATACTGCCTATCCTGTTTTACAAGACGAAGCATGATGCTGCTTTTTTTTACTTTTAATTCGTTTTTAACGTAATATAATGATATTTGATTGTTTCCCACGACTTTGAAAATAATCATGAAATATTCAGCTTCAGAATATAATTTAACTGATATGTATAGTTAACTGACAAATAATATTTTCTTTATTGGAACTTAAAAGAGTTTAAATTAAACCTTAATATCATCCCAATATCAAACTGCCGTCTTCCAAAAAGCAGTGGAATAATTAGGCGTATCGTTCACTTAATCGCCCTGGAATTATTATTTCCTATAGAAATCAGGGTGAAAAATTTTCGTGAAATATTAAGAGTATCAAAAGGCCAAAAGTGAAGTGAAGTGAAGGCGAAACATATTTTAAAACAATGCGAAATAAAAAAACATTTTCAGATATTAAAAATCTTTACTTACCAAATGTTTAATGCTACTATAAATGAGTTGTTAAGGCCGTCGTGGCGCAGTGGAACAGTAACGATATACGTGTGGGTTCGACCTCTACTCGACGAATGATTATATTAAAATAATTTTAATTAGATAAATTTTGAAAAAAGAAAGCACAACCAATAGTGAGACAGCACGGAATGCTAAGATTTTGACATAAAAGTGGACACTAAGATTCCAAATTTACAATTTTTCCCGCATATAACAGGATAGGCTGAAGTCAGTTTTAAAACTATATATTCGCTAAATTTTCATAACATTGTAAATTTAATGACAAAACACCGCGCTTTATCTACCAGAGCGATTAAACGTTAATTTAAATATAATTCTTCCCCAAAAAGGGAATCGAACCTATAGCCATAGTGTTTATAGACGCTGTTCTCAAAGCGCCATGACAGCATCAATACGGTTTGATGTTTTCACGAATATGGTTAAATCGATCCTAATTTGCACTAAATACATATATATTGGTAAATTTTACCAAAAAGCGTAAATATTTGAGTTTATTTATTCTAAAATTCAATGGTCTACACAATGAGGTATATCAACGAGTCTCAATTTACATGGAGCGTGGTGTGGGAATACGTAATGTTCGGAAAGCACTCGATAATGGACCTCTGTTTAGGGAACCTTTGTATTGTTGATTTATAATTTTCTTCCCAATTTCGTTGGTATTTCGCGAGTTTTTAGGGTTGCGTATTTTATTAGAAATAAATAGAAAAATTATAGCGTCATTTTGTGGTCTATCCGTCTGTTGAGACATTTATTTCAAGATTACATGAGATGGAGGTTTAAAATTCAAATTATAATAAAATTTTCATATCTTTAGTCTCAATTTTGATCTTAATCTTTAATCAAATAAATAAATAGGCTTAATAATTTGTTATTGTAGTAAGGTTGTTATAGCATTAGCTTGACACTGACTTCAAAACTATAAAATATTTCTTTAATTATTTTTGTTTAATAAAATCAAAGCTTAACATTTTACTTTATGTTAACTAAATTTATTTTTTTACGTTTTAGTTTATTATTTGAAGTAGGTTTTGTTAAAATTTTATTTATTTTACGATTTTAAGTGATAAGTAGACCTTAAAAGATTGCTGCTTCTCAAGGTAGTGGTTGTAAAACTTTCAAACATAAATGCGTATGATTTTTGTGCAAATTATCATTTTGGCATATTAACAGGAACATATATAATTTTTTACCAAAAAAACTTGTTCAATTTCAACCGAATCCCATAATCAAAACCTAACCAAACTTTTACCAAGCTCCTAGATAAGCTTTCAAATAGAAAAACCATCAAAATCGGTTCACCCACTTAAAAGTTCTGATTTGACAAACATAAAAAATACAGCCAAATTGATAATCTCCTTTTCTTACAAAAGTCGGTTAAAACGAAAAAAAAATGCTGTATTTTGTATGAAATACGTCGCGTAATCAACACCTATTCAGCTTCCCGTGGGCTTACAATTTATGAAACTTGGCAAGAGGTAAATAGTGTCAGTATAAATTAAAGAAATAGAAATGGATATTTAAAAGCATATCACAAAAATAATACAAACCTATATTTACAATTAATACCTATTAATTTCATACAAAATGAATGCATACTCCCGCAAACTAAAGTTAGCAAACGTTTATAAGTTGTACTTCCCATTGACATACAACCATGAAAGGTTCGGAACCCAATGTTTTATTTTTACTTAAGCAGAGCGGTGGAAAGTCATGTCAGAAATCCATTTACTTATCTATTTACTTGAATTTGAATTTTGGACCACATAGTTGTGAATGGTGATTGTGTGTAGTGACTTGTCGTTATATAAATGTATACTATTGGATAACGATTTTCTATGAAATTCAAAAGAAACATTATTGTATAACTGTTTGAAGATCGACAAAACATACTAAATACAAAAAATATTAAAAGTAAAATTGTCTAGTTTGCAATTACTTATTACCAACACTTTCTTTTAAATACACTTCTAAATACACTGATGGAGACGTCAAAAAAAATCGATTATTGCCCATTTATATTTGTGTTACCAAAATTATGTTCATTTGAATATAAATTATCAGTAATCTTGCTCGTATCTTAACTTCACGCTGTATCCCGCACATAGCAGAGTGAAGAGGAAACCTAGTGTTAAGATACTCCGTTCTCATAAAAACACATCCCTTCCCTATTTACCGCCGAATTCTGGAGGCATTGTGTGTTGAAACGCAGCATCTTGTATTGACCTGACTGACTTGACTTGACAACTTGACTTTTACTTACATTCTTTATCTATTCTATATCTCTAATTTATCTTTATTCTGTTTTTTTTTCAACAAATTAAATCATATTTGATAACAAGACGATAGTAAAAGCGTAGTAAAAGAGCTTACACTACAAAATAGACTTTACATTATAAAGTATCTTTCATCAGTAATTTAGTTCAAGTGTGTTTGTTTCATAGTAAGATCTTGAGAGCGCTATCTCCTAAAGTGTACTGTAAAATGCAAATATTCTGTGGATAATCAAGAAATGGAGCTGACAAAGGCACTGCCAAGATTGGGGTTTCTCTGAGCTTGTTCCATGCACAAGTATTTAATATCCGTTTAATATATTCACCGCTGTATAGTTACGATATAAGGTTATGCTGATAAATATAAAAGGTTGTGCATATCTATATATTATATAGAAAATTGTTGCATTTTTAAAGCCTTCTTTTTAGAAAAGGTTGTGGGAACAGCCAATATAAATTGACCAAATGCGAATCGGGGTATAAACTCACTTGTGGTCAGTTGTCGCTTTCTCATAAAAATTTATAATACCAAGTTCCAGAGTTGCAATATCACTAACTATATGTTATATCGCTAACCTGTCAACCTCAATAAGCTGTGAAAGTGTAGAGCGGCCAAAAAGTCGCGACATCATTAGTCAATTGGGCGAAGACATTTAGTGAAAAATGACACAGTCCGTTCTCGACTTTTCGCCCATATTTTTCGTTAGTTTTAATTTAGAATTATACATTATTTTGGGGTATTGGAGTTATCTAGTATAGTTCAGATCCAGAAATATTTCCATATTAGCCTATATAGCCATATTAGCATATTAGCCTAGACGGGAAAACACGAGATGTGTAAAGAGATTTTAGATGAAATAGATTTTTCAGCATTGACTACCGTTACCGTAATTTTAAAATTAGTTTGATTATTTCTTATGTTCCCTCTGCCTATAGAGAAGAAGGACCTAATATTAGAAGAGATTTTTTTTAAAAAAATAGTCTAATCGTTTTTTTAAATACCTCTAAGTATTATAGATATAAACTATAATGTATTTTAATTGGAGTTCTTTAACCGGACTACTGTAAAATGTTCGAAACGTCATCGACTGTCCATAAATGCATACTAAATTTACGCGACTAATCCGCTTAAAGAGTTGCATTTAATAAACAGATGTAAAATTGTGAAAATCAAAAGCGATATTATCACGTTCCTACAGTCACTTGTCACCTGCACAACTACGAAATGATGCGCAAAGTTAAATAAAAAAACGGATAACAAACCAACTTATTCCTATTAATAATGACCTATTAATATAGGAGAATATACCTATGTATATATATATGTCGAAGGAAGCGATTGGAACGGAAATTATATTATCATAGATGCTTATTGATTGTTTAATATTATTATTTGTAGCAACTATTCACTTATATGATTGGCTATGTTAATGTAAAAAGACAATGTGTTGACTTTTGTATAACCAATTAGATGATTGGACCAATAGTGTGTAGTCACAGCCTTCAGCTTCAGAGGAAACGATCGAAAAGAAACTAATTGTTGATTATTATAGAATTACGATTGGCTGATAGAATTTTAAGAGATTGTGTTTTGACTTTTATTTGACCAGTGGAGTAATTTGACCAATAACGTGGAGGCTTACGCCTTGAGTAGAGTCGTGACGCGTGAGGGCGAGGTTTGATTTTGAAAAGAAGGAGGAAGTTGACGATCGTCGATCGATGANTTCCCCACTTTCCGCCGAATTCTGGAGGCATTGCGTGTTAAGTGGCAGAACTCAACGCCGCGCTTTGCCTCGACGAATGGAAATATAAATTTAAGTAAATATTTAAGGGAGAGGAAAGGAGAATATAAGTTATAAATTAATCAATTAATATTACAACACACGATTAAAACGTTAAACTCGAACGACAGTTAAGTAGATGAGCGGGCAAATATTTGGGACGTCATCGAGACCGACAGGTTTGATTGATAGCGTCTAAAGGGCGACGGTTAATTGCACCAAGTTAAGGGAAATTTATGTATTGCTTTAATGAAAAGCCAAGGTATGGGTATTAATGTACGTATGTATTTGTATGTATTTTATTAAAATCCTAATTAAATCAGCTTCACGCTGTATCCTGCATATACCAGGATAGGCAGAGGTAACCTAGTGTTGAGACACTCTCACACACTTTCTGCCGAATTTTTCAATGCATTGCATTTGCATTTTTGCCTTGACGCCAGAGCGAAGAAATGAAAATATTAAGAAATAATAACTCATTCCCTCAAGTGGAGATCACACCCACAATCGTCGCGTTACATTCACACCCTTGTGCCCCTGCTACGACGTCAATTATGTTTAAAATGATTTATCAAATAAAAAAAAAAAACAAATTAACTTCACGCTGTATGCCGCACACAGCAGGGTAGGCAGAGGGAACCTAGTGTTAAGACACTCCGTTCCCCACTTTCTGCCGAATTCTGGAGGCATTGCGTGTTGAGTGGCAGAACTCAACGCCGCGCTTAACCTCGACACCAGAGCGAAGAAATGGAAATATAAATTTAAGTAAATATTTCATCTCCTCGAGTGGGGATCGAACCCACAACCAGACGATTTTGCAGTCACACCTCGTGCCGCTGCGCCACGACCGGCCTCAATTTATCAGATAGTTTATATTAAATAAAAAAATTAAAACTTATTTAATGTCATATATTGAAGGTAAAAGGTTAAAAAAATATATAATAAAAGAGATATAATCAAAACACACAAAAAAAATTGAAAAACAAAACCAAACATGAAAATTATTAGACTGATAATGGAAAATTACTTTTAAATCTAATTAACACACCCCTTTAAAAGAAATATTATATATAAATTAAAGCACACCAAATATAAAAATATGTAACCGGAAAAATAAAATTAAAATACATAATATATTTTTTAAAATAAAACGAAGGAGCTAAAATAAATATGTAAAGTACAAACAAACAAAACTATAAAAACAAAAAATAAAATTACATAATTGTTTTTGATATTTTTAAGTGCCGTTTCACACATAAGAAATATTTTCTAAAGAAAATGTATACAAATTAAATCGCAGCGGGAATGGAACCGGCGCCGCTGTAAAGCTGTTCACGCGCTCTGACCACTACGCCATACAGTCTTATTAAAAAAATCAGCTACACGCTGTATCCTGCATATAGATAGGTAGGCAGAGGGAACATAGTGTTAAGACACTTCGTTCCCTACTTTCCACCGACTTTTTTGGATGCCATTGCATACTGAATGGCAGAATTCAACGCCAGACTTGTACCTTAGTAGAGAAGAAATGAAAATATTAATAAATAATAATTCATTCCCCCGAGTGGGGATCTAACCCACATCTCAAATCGCGGTACAGTCACGGATGCGCCACGATGTCTTTTTTAGACGCTTGTTACAACTTACTAAGAGGCGCAGGTTCAAATCCCGCGCTACGTTCAAAATTTATACGTTTTCTTAGAAAATATTTAACTAAAAAGTACCCGCTACAATAAAAAGAAGAACACTTGGAAACTAAACCTCTCTACGACATACCTTTGAAGCGTATCTTTTTTAGAAATTGCTTCGAAAGCCGAGGCTTCATGCGCCCGGCTCTTCCTGCAAACATAAGTCAGTTATAGATATTGTATTGGTTGGAACCTTTTAAAATAATTCGTTTCCGGTACATTGTTCATATGGATTTAGAAAAATCATAAAAGACGTATAGGCTAAAGTTTATTTTCCAATAGAAAGGATGTCTTAAGATTTATATAAAATATGATTGATTTTTAATCATCATTTTAAATATAAATATAATCACAAGTTTTGGTTAAACGATTTTCTTGTTAATTTTCTTTAATATTTTTTTTCAGGACAGCTCTACATTCTGTAGAGCTCTTTTCTTGCTATAATAAATAAATGTTAGCTTTTAATCCAACCAACTATATTGAATACGCATACGTATGCAACGAGTAAAAACTAGGTTTTTTTGGTTTTTTTTATTAGTTATTGTATGTCACAGATTTTGATCTTCCGTGCCTTTCTTGGTCCTGCGTTTGTCTTAGTCAACTTATAGTTTTAGTGAAGTGAACATTAATCAGTGTATCAGGAAAGTTGACTAATATAAACATTTGTTTTAAAAAAGTTAAACAAATAAGAACTTTATACAAATTACTAAACAGTAAATATATTTGAAAAAAGAGAAATATAATTATCACAATAGGTTTTTATATTGCTAGACTAGTCTTTGCCCGCAATTATTTTAGTGGACGGAATTATTTTCGTTAAAACTAGGTTTGGTTAAAACTAGGTATTATTTTTTACTCATGAAAATAAATAAAAAAGTAAACCTAGTTTTAACTCTTTCCAGGTAAGTTTCGAGAGATTCTTTTTTCGTGCTTCTTTACACTCTCTTACCTAGATAAAATTACAATACCTAAATAAAATATTATATTTTATCACTTAATATATCTCTCTATGTTTCACATTTTATCACCAACAGTCAATTTTTAAAAGTTCTTCATATAATTTTCCTTGATATCGTATTTAGTATTTGTGTACTCATTGAAATGGATTTATACAATCAGACGGCTCTAGTGCCTCTGCATATTCAACAATCACCTACACTTTTAATGAAATCTGTCGTTTGCGTTGTTTTGTGATGGAGCGTTGCCCCACGCTGGGCGCCAATTTGTGATAACGATCTTGTTTTCATAAATTAGAGGTAAATGTTATCCATAAAAGCGAATATGTTGTGATAGAAGCTAAAATTAAATATATATTGTTATGTAGAGATAAAACTATTTTTTTAGGAGATACGAAATCTCAAAAAAACAAATACAGTCGAAATGATAACCTCCTTTTTCTACAGAAGTCGGTTAAAAATAGACGAATTTTATCCGCTTATCAACTCCTATTTCAAAAACGTGTGGAAGAAACTAATGTCAAATACTTAGATCCACAGAGTTTTCAGACCATCGTAAAAAAATTGAACTCCTAAGTTAATACAATTAAAACATACAGCCGTTTATACTCCATTCTTTTTTTTATGGAAAAGATAAGGCAAACGAGCGTGCGGGTCACCTGATGGTAAGTGATCACCGCCGCCTACGACCCCGTGCAGCACCAGAGGAGCTACAGGTGCGTTGCCGGCCTTTAAGGTGTGTTGGGCGCCGGAGCCCGGCATTACCTGATGCGAAACGCAGTAGCATAAAACCATTACTTCACGCCAGTTTTGAATGCCGGGGGTGGTAATGATCCGGTCGAGTCTGCCCATGAGTGTTGCCATTGCTGGCGACGTTACTCTACCACACGTACTTTAGTCGCCTCTTACGACACCACCAGTACCAGGATCCTATTGTAGGCCGGGATCACACGACTAACTTGATACGGCAATCTTGCCGTATGAAGTTAGCAGTGTAGAAAAAACCTGTAGAGTACTTCTAAGAGCAGAGGAAACCTAGTGTAAAGACACTCCATTCTCAACTTTCTGTCCATTGGCCGAATTCAAGGAGTCATTTTGTGTTGCTACCAGAGCATTTCCCCGAACGGTTACAACAGGTAAGTTATACAAAACATTGCCAACATCAAGTGTGTTCTATTCATACAACGTGAGCGTCGTTTAGCATTTACAAGCAAATAAGGCATTATTCGCTTAAACTAAGCCCTAGAATTTTCTTTGAATATTTAAACGAGCCCGAGGCAAGCCTTTGATGCAATCTTCTTCTTACGGCGGCAAAGACCTTTCATTTTCTTATTAAAAGATCTGATTAGAATAAATACAAATATGTAAATATAGTCTAAGCTACTGTTAGCGTATTTAGTATTGTTTGTTTGTTTTTTTTTTTTTATGGACCTAATTGTCTTTGTAGTTTTAACGAAATTAGCTAATTAAATGTAATTTATCTTTTGGACGATAGTGCCTGCGCTCCATTTACGGCTGCAGGATATTGGGCAAAATATTTTAAAACCTGGTTAAGGTGGTCAATATAAAACATCCTGTATGATTTAATCGTCTTTTTAAATTAAGAATGTTCAAATAAAAGTTTTTAGAGAAATGTCGATAGAGGATATCGGTTCAGAAATGGCTAGGCTTGTAAGGTTGTAATAATAATAATTTTGTTGATAGGGTTTGGATAATAAATTCTAATAGTAAAAAGTGAATAAGGTATTCAAGATGAACTTTAAAAAAGTATTTTATAAGATAGGAATAGGTTAGGTATAGTCGGAAATAGCCTAATTTCGTCATATATACATTATTTGATAAGTAAATATGTATCCTCTATTTACATAACAATGTTTGATAATGTATCTACTAATAATATTTTATATGTGATTATATGACTTTTTCCGCATTTATAATAATTGTCTTTTGTATATAAAAGGTGACATATAGAATAACCCATATATTATTTTCATTGGATTTACATGCATGCAATATTTTATTACATGTATTATAGAATTCCCGTTCGCCCCTCGGTCTAAAATTACTAACCTACAGAGGGGTATAAAAGAAAAAAAATGTAAAAAGTCTGTTTTCACATGCCTCGAGCGATGAGGAAACGTTCATATTTAAATTATTATGTAACAAAAGAAAAGTACGTTGATTAAATAAAATGTTAGAAACGCTTCACTTGTGTTTGATGATTTGATTTAATTTTTATTTCAAAAATTCCTAGGTTTTTTTTAATATAATATTTATTTTGAATTTAAAATATATATTGTCAAGGGAAAGAGCGGCGTTGTGTTCCGACACTCCCCACCCAATGCCTCCAGAATTCGGTGGAAAGTGGGGAACGGAGTGTCTTAACACTAGATTCCCTCTGCTGATTTAAAATATATAATATAATTTTCAATTTCGTTACCGTCTTTCATTATTCGTCTGAATTCCAGGCATTGTATGTTGATTGGCGGATTTCAAGCCCCAGTTAGTCTTATAAAATCGAGGAAATGAAAAAGTATATTACCCTGATTGGAGATCGAACTCACAACCATTGAATTAACAACGTGAAACTGAATATACATATATACATATATATATATATATATATACCAAGAATCATAAATAAATTAAATTAACACGTTATCTAAAAATATATATATATTATATCCATCTGCTAACAAATCTGTTACTGTGGCATACGGCATAAACTTATAGAGGCTTTTATATTCCACACAGGAAAGAAAGTAATTTAGGATGATATTATTTATTTTTGTTTACCAAAAGAAATAAATAGTATTAAGTCTAAAGCATAAAACGTATAATTTAATAGAAAAAATCATATTATAAAATTAACAATTCTGTTTGAAGGCACTGTAGGTAAATTAAGCGCCATCCGGCCATTAGAGAAATGTTGTATGATGCAAACCCCGTGAGGTTTCTGATTACCTTCTACATTATCAGCTTATTAAAGTACAAAGTATATGGAGAATATACGCAATATATTATGTACGAGTGATAGAAGCCGTCATGTAAATGCAACGGTTGTGGGTTCGATAAAAACGTGTTGTTGTTTTCATTTCCTTGCTCCAGTAACAAGACAACGCGCGGCGTTGAGTTTTACTTCTCTAAGAGTATTTAAAAAAATGGACACAAATTGGGAAACTATCTTAATAGTAAGTTCTCTCTGCCTACTCACGAACTCTATCGTGGCTCAGTGATGGATCATAATCGAAGGTGGTGGGATCCGATCCCCAATCTAAGATTTATTTTATTTAAATTAGTTGCCCTTAGAACAGGTCTAATACGACTCCGAATTATGTAAAGACTGAAAAATTCGGAGGATTTTAATACTTTTTGCTTATTCTGCTACATGTGAAATATGCTAAAAAAACTGAAAACATTAATTTGAAGTCACCATTGACCAACTTGGGAGCCCAGACCCCACGTGGTCATGTGTATACCCCACGGGTACTTGCACTGATTTTGATGAATCATAGAAGAATAGTCAAAAAAAAAATAATGGAAACTGTAAAAACAAAAAGGTTGTCACATAAACCCTTACATTGTGTATATATAATACATTAAAATCTTATTCTTGATTGATTTCAGTGGACCAAAGAAGTGGCAAGATTACCTGAAACAAACAAATAATTTATAAATATCTTAAACTAATATTTTAAAGTTAAATGAAAGTAGAGACTGGACATTATGTTATTATATATATTTTTTTGTCAATAGATATTTTTTGTCAATTTCTTTTATATTAAATTTGTCAGTACACTTTTGTACAATTTTGCACGAAACTTTGAGACTTGCGTGCGCAGTTGGTCAACGTCTGTCTCTGAAGGCGATAGTTGTGGGTACTTAGCGGGGGTACTTCTATTTAAATTATTAGCATTTTTCCGCTTTGGTAGACAATGCGCGGCGTTGAGTTCCGCCACTTAACACGCAATATCTCAATATTTGAAAAAAGTGGAGCGCAGAGTGTCTCAACAGGTTTCTTCTTTTTACCCTATTATGCGGGAAAAAACAAGATGTATTTATGCTGCTTCTATACATAATAAGACATTTGTGTAAGTAATGTGAGTCTGGAGAACAATAACATTCGCTAACTTTACTTCATTATATCGCTACTAAAATGCACACGTGGAAGTCTCGAATACAGGCAGCATTACGGAATGTACGACATATTTCAAACATGAAGTAGAGTCAGCAAAATAATTTAGTAGACTTTAAAACGTAAACTGGAAAATCTTGCTTTTTTCGTCCTTGTGGGAATTATGATCATTTTAATTTTCTAATTACAGTGGTTCGTCTATACGTTGTCTGTCTCAGTAATGGAATAGCATTTGTCTATACATTTAAAGATTTAATGAACACCTTCTTTGCTTTACACGGCGTTGAGTACCGCTACTCAACACGTATTGCCTCCAGAATTCGGCGAAAAATGGGTAATGGAGTATCTTAACACTAGGTTCCCTCTGCCTACCCTGCTATGTGCGGGATACAACCTGAAGCGGATTCTTTGCTTTAGAAACAACAATAGAAACTCATGTTTGTAGTGTTTGTACAAAATGATAATTATTAAATAATTATATTATAAAGTTATAATTTCTCAACTTTTAAAGAACTTCATGTTTTTTGCCGACAGTGCTCAACTAAGTATAAAATAAAATTCGAATAAGGGAAGTCTACCCAAAGCTACCAAGTGCATGTTATTTGAGATGTCACTTGTTTGTTCTAGCAGACGTCCATTTTAAAATTATTTCGTATGTTGTTTATAATAAAATATTCATATGTTTTTAGTAAATTTTGCCATATAGTATATTATATAAACATATAACAATACATGTAAAACGTAAGGATAATATATATTCATATAAAAAAAAACTAAAAATAATATTTATTTGACCGCCCTGATCTTGGGAACTGGAATACTGGTTTGAATTGAATATTCTTTTTGTGTTAGATAGTCCATTTGTAGAGGAAGGTTATGTTAGATCATGTTAATAGTTTCGATGTAACTTATTTATTTTAACTTGACCACGGGGGCAAAGCCGCCGATAAAAGCCAGAGTCAATATGAACTAAGTTTTTTAAAGGTAAAAGAAATAAAAAAGTGGCCTTAGACTAAGTAATAGTAATGCTAGTTCGATTAGAACCATTTTTTATATTTTTTATGACGAAACCTGGCTTAATATATAAGTAATTGAAGAAGAAGGAAGACTACAGGCTATATATTACGTTAAGTTAATAATTTTAACGTAATTCGTTATGTTGTCGGTCAGAGTTACCTCTGTACGTGAACCTCATGTGTCATAGACAATTTACACACGGTTTAGTTATTATTTATATTAAAATTTATTCACATTTTTTAAAAATTATTCAAAAAAGTTACTTCCATAGAGACCACGCAGATGAAGCCGCGAAAAGAGGCTAATATTTGAACATATCCTACCTACATCTATGTTTTACCCGTATAGCGGGTCAACATGCCACTTATTTTAAAAGTATAATTTCGTCTTCATTGAAGGGGTTGTGGGTTCGATAATTTTTTTTTGGTAGTATAATTACTGTTTTCATATTTCCTATCTCTCCTATCTCTAATCCATTAGACTAAGTCCGGCGTTAAACTCTGTCAGTCAATACGTATTGTCTAGAGAATTAGGAGGAAAGTGGGGATCGAAGTGCTTTAACGTTAGGCTCCCTTTAACTGACCTGCTACCCTTTTTCTAATCATATTTTAACTCAATTTTTATATTATCGTATAATTAATATGAATTAACGCTCTGGTTAAATCCGTCACGCACGACGAAACGAGCAGACAGACAGCCAGACGTTGAGTACCTACCCTATAATTGTGTAGTTAGTTAACCTTTCAAAGACAATGAACTTGCCTTGCCTTGTAATTAAATGTTAAAGTTACCTATGTATATTTTGATCACCTCTTAAGCACGGTGGTTGTGGGTTCGATTTTCACTTTAGTGGAACATAATTTATCAAATTCTTGTTTAAGGCCGTTGTAGCGTATGTATCGAACCCACTACCGTCGCCGTTTAAGTCGTACGACTTAAACGGCGACGGTAGTGGGTTCGATTCAACTTGATGGAATAAGCATATTTAATAGTTTTACTTCGTCGCGCTGGTTAGGGTGCCTCGAGAATTTGGCGGAAAGTGGGGAACGGAAGTGTCTTAATATAAACGGAGTGTCTTAACAATAGGTTCCCTGATTCCCTCTGTCTACCCTACTATATATACTCGTTTCCCATTTTCTGCTACTAGACGCATTGCATGCTTTTTTTTCACTCAACACCGCACTTTGCCTTGTCACTTGACTTAACACGCAGAAAGCCTAGAGAATTCGACAGTGCGTGACTTAAACGGAGTGTCTTAACACTAGGTTCTCTCTGCCGACGTTGGTACATGCAGGATACAGCGTGAAGCTATCAACAATATATTTTATATACATATATGTATAAAATATACATATATATGTATATGTATGAGAACTACAGTTAGTGTTTCAGGGTTCTGTCATAAAAATGCTAATAAGGCTCCAACAACGTCGGGGCTAATTAATGCTTGAGTACATTTTACGAGTTCATCAAGTTTTTGGCAACTACAAAGTGTGATTTTCAACTTGGAACTGAGAGAGGTTCATTCTCTTTTATAATTACATATAAATGTTTGTCTGTTTATTTTGAATTTGTGTTGTTGAAGTCTTTAGTTACATCATGGAAATGTAGAGGCTGTTGTCGCACAACGGGTCAGTATTTGGCTGTAAAGGCGACTGTTGTGAATTCGATTTCCATTAGGGAGAATTTATAATTTTTATCCGCCAAGTCCGCCTCTCAACTCACAATGTTTCTAAAATTGGGCGGTGCTTAGGGAACGGAGTGTCTTAACACTTGGATCTGTTCTACAGTGTGATATATAAATATGTATATATATATCGAGCTCGTACGTATCACAATAAAAACAGTGTTAGATTTCATTACTCAATGCACAAAAGCCCAAAAGATAATATTTTTTGTTTCACTAAGTCTGTCTCTGTCAAACCTACTAAGTATAAAAGTAACAAAAAATATTATTTCACAAAAATACCTATTTCAACCGGAAAAAGTAAAAAAATGAAAACTCTTAACAAATTAAGGTAAAAATTGCAGATTCCTCCAGAGACTTGAAAGCGATCAGTTGATAATTGATAATAGGATTTCGATTACAATACTAATCGAGAGACCTAGTTGCAGGTCTGTTTCAGAAAAGGAAAAAAATATCATCTGAAAGGGCTTGGCGTAATATTTTTAGACTGATTTTTAAAAAGGAGGTTATGAGTTTCACTTGTATATACTCCTATTTTGTATTATTGGAATGAGATAATATTTGCGAATGGTGATCTATTTAGGACACGGATCCTAAATTTTGCAAGCTTAAGTAAATATATTTGTGTATTTGTTCACAAATATCTCAGAAACTAGAACTAAGAACTAAGTGGCGGAACAACAACGCGCGTCGTTCTCCCAATGTAAAGAAATAAAAATGCTCACAATCACCCACACTAATAGACACTAATCATCATTTACATGACATCAAATCGCTATAAATTCATATACTGTTACCTCTTTAATATCAGTTAAGCTCTAATTGACATTCCTGTGTAGCTTTATGTAAGGCAAGGAATATTGTCATTTAATAAATAATGTGAGCAGACTTCAGTATTCCTACCATGTAGGTTATATTTCAAAAGGACGTACCGCAGGCAATAACACGAAAAATGTTCTGAACATTAGCTGGAGCGACGTGATTCTTGTCTTTATGTACGTTATATGTATATGTATATATACCTATCTGTTGTTTGTATATATTATTTGTGATACTTAATATAACATATTCTAGATATAGGCCTTTTAAAGGAACTATTCTTGTATACTTATATTAGAAAACTGAAGAGTTTGTTAGGTTGAACTCGCTTGTCTCAGGAACTGATTCAAAGTGAATAATTATTTGGGTATTGAATTGGTCATTTATCGGGGAAAGCTACTAGTTTCTTTGGGCACTTAAAATGTGGCAAGTGTCTTGCACAACTCTTACTTATTCCTAATGGACCACCCGAGTGAAGCAGTGGGTAAAAGCTAGTAGTAACTACATCTTATAGACGTTGGCGTTGGTTGGTTGTACTGGAATGGAGCTATTGTGAAACCATTGCAAAATATAAAAGCTACATTATAATTAAAAGCCAGCGTCGCGCTGTATCGCATACATAGCAGAGTCGGTAGAGGGAACCTAGTGTTAAGACACTCCGTTCCCTTCCGTTCCGCCGAGTTGTGAAGGCATATATATAAACTAGATGTCGAACTAGGCGGATAGAGAAAAAAAGAAGAAAATCGGAACCCATTGCATACACACTCAAGCATTTCACTACTATGCTTATACCTGTTATATTATTTCAGAAATATTTCACAGCAAAAGTAATTAATATAATAATTCTGAAATACTTCAGTTTTCATTAGAATCAAAATATCTAGACATATCTAAATGTCTATTAATATGTAAAGTTCAGACAAGGTCAACAAACGTCGCGACTTTTGTCAACTGGACAAAACATCGATGTAATAACAGTACGCATAGGTATGCGATTTTGTTAAAATACTATGGAGCTATAATAGCGCAGTGGAACACATGTACGGCTGTTAACTCAATGGTTGTAGGTTAGAGCAACAATCGGGTTAAATTTTCGTTTCCCTGTATCTGGTTTCCAGCTCAGATGGTACCTCGTTGTGGCGAGGAGGCGCAGGCATATGACTGTAAACGTGACAGGTTGTGGGCTCGATTCCCACTCGAGGAATTGAAATATTTAATATTTTGGGCAAATCCCTAATAGAAAGCTCCCTCTGCCTTTTCTGCTACATACGGGATACAACGTGAAAATTATTTAATTATTTTTTAAATAATTGAAAGGAAAGTTTTTTTTTAATACGGCTGTGCTTAGAAAAACTTCGGGAGCTATAAATACGGAACGTCTAGAATTAAATCTTAAAAATACGAATTACTGTAACACAATGGAGTTTGAATTTATTTATTGCCCGCTAGACTTAGCGGTTTGCTTAAGCAGTCTTCTTAATGGTCGGGCCATTAGGAAAGAGGTGACGATTCTATTTTAATTTTAATTTTTTCTTTTATTCAATTCAGCACGTCAAGTTGCAGATAAGAGAATTGAGTAAAGAATATAGTCATTTATTATTAGTTATCTTTGACTACGTAAATGTGTGGAAATGTGAAAAAAAAATTTTTTAGATGATTCAATAGAATTTTTTAAGTTACTAGCGTTTGGTAGCGGAAATAACTGAAAGTACTTGACAATTTCAGTGCCCAAAATAACATATATATAGATTAAATTAAAATTAAATCAGCTTCACGCTGTATCCCTTACACAACAAGGTAGGTAGAGATAACCTAGTGTTAAGACATTACGTGTTGAGTGGCAGAACTCAACGCCGTGCTTTGCCTCGACACCAGAGCGAAGAAATGAAAATATAAATGTAAATAAACATTTCATCTCCTCTAGTGGGGATCGAACCCACAACCAGTTGATACACTTTGTGATACAGTCACACTTTGTGCCCCTGCGCCACGACTGGCCTCTATGTAGATATTTCTATACTTAGTACTTAATTAATATTAAAGTATCCAAAGAACTAACCGCAGTGGCAGTGGGTTACATTGAAACCATAACCGAGATATAGTAAAAGCCTAAAGCCTTCATGGATAAATGGGCAATCCAACACAGAAATAATTTTCCATTTCGAACAATTAGTTTCAGATAATAACACGTTGAACGAGACACCTTTTAAGCTTCGTAATATTAGTGTACATAATGGGCTAACAGAAAAGGAGTTTGAATTCACTATAGAAAGTAACAGGTTCCACTCATCAACACAAAATATCTAAATGGACGAAAAACAGTGAACAAAACTCAAAAAATACAAGAAATTTGAACCATCTTTCATAGCTCCACGTACTTAAAACTTAATCAGCCATGCTGAGAGCGGCACGAACATAGCGCCACCTGAAAAATGTACCAAGTATGGATAATTACGTACTTCTTAACTACCTCTGACTTGAGCAAACCTACGCTTGTTTACTTCTGGACTTAAATACTTAGTATTTGTAGGAAATGGTCTTTTATAATATATTTTTTTATTTTTTTATCTTTTCAAGAAATTTCGAGATATTGCGTGTCGAGTAGCGGATTTCAACGCCGCTCTTTGTCTTCTTAGCTGAGGAAGAAAATGAAATATATAAGTGAATCTGGGGGAATCTGAAAGGTTCAATAAGTTGCTCCATATTTTTTTTAATAGCTACAGTAAATTTTGTTATCACAATTTCTACTGTAAACGTGGATTTCTAGTAAAGGTAACAGGAGAAAGAACCCGTTATTAATTATATTTATCTCTATTATTAAAAGTTATATAAGTGACTTATAGTATTAAAACGAAATATAAAAAAAATAACTAAATGCAAAAAAATGCGTTAAATTAAATTTGGATAGTTCCCAATTTATTTTTCAATTTTTAACTTGTCAAACAAAAATGATCATCTCGATATGGACTCATACTTAAACACACGATTCCAACAGTATTACATACGTACCTACTTGTTAAACTAAAATTCCCTTTTTTGAAAGTAAGTTAAAATAAAAAATTAACCACAAATACAACTCATTTTCAACCTATTTTTATTTCCACCCGTCAAAAGAAATGTAGGCAAAATAGCGTTTGCCAAATAATGGTCGAAGATATATTCAAATGCGCGCTGCCCTCAGATGGACCCTTGTTATATAACGTTTTATCGCTGCACGAATACGTAAAACTATGCTAATAAAATGTTGGATTTATAGAAATAAATAAAAAAGGGCGGAACAGGCCCGCGGCGGTACACCCTTCATATATGATTATGTTTACAATATCCCAGAAGGATCGGGAAAAATTCTTAATATTCACACTACTAGGTTATCATCAGTAAATTAATCTAGCGATTTTGTAGTGAAACTAAACAGCTTTACTGTTTTTCCCGCGTAATGGGAGACAGAGGGAGCCTAGTGGTAAGGCACACCCAACCCCGAGTAACGTCCAACTTTCGAGACAAATATACAAATATATTGAGTGGCGTATCCCAATGTGTTATTACAAGTAATTAAACAAGGCGGACTATTTTTCCTTGTAAGTCAGTAATATTCGAGCCCACTACCATTCCATAGAAAGAAGGACGAAATTTTGTTTTTAGATTTCTTGGGGAATTCCCGAAATCACTACGGGAACGGGAAAATCGAATTTTCCATTTCACCTAAAGTCCACTCAAAGAAATTTCTGAGTGACGACTACTACTACTTATATAGTAAGATATATGTTATACTACTACTTATATAGTAAGATATATAGTATAACTCGACTAAAACATTATAGATCGATGATGGCCGCGGGCGTATTCCCATTATGGTAATACTTGGGCCGGTGGCTAAAGCAAACATTCTGTATGTTTGCTTTAGCCGTGTCATTCACAATATCACTGTTTGATCTGGCAGTAATATCAATTTTATGTTTATTTATCGTTATTTATTATTATTTACTTACGTGGACTATTGAATTTTGTTCTTTGTTTTTGTTTGTGTAAGTCTTTTATATCTAAATGCCTACGTAGAATTGCGTTTGACTGTAAAGACAATGGTTGTAGGTTCTATTTCTACTCGAGGAAATTAATAAATTCAAATAGACTTGTACAAGCACTTTTAAATCGATGATTGAACATGAAGCTACCACCGGTTCGGAAGTACCTTCTGCTGAGAAGAGTCGACAAATCACTCAACTTTTTATACTGAACACATAATACCAAGGTAGTTAGTTATCCTGCATGAAATTCCAAATGATCTTAATTAAAAATATTTTTATTCTTCAAATATTCTTGGACTATAATACTAGTTTTCATTACTATATTCTGGCAACGCATATCACAGCATTTATTTCCGCTACTCAACACGCTATGTCATAACTTCGGGAGAAAATGGAGAACGGAGTGTTTCATGATTTAAAATAATAAAAAAACATTTTTTTTTGAGGCCGTAAAAGGCCGAGGCCGAAAATGTGACTGTAAAATTTACTGGTTGTGGATTCGATCCTCACTCGAGGAAGTGAAATATTTATTTACATTTATATTTTCATTTCTTCGCTCTGGTGTCGAGGCAAAGTGCGGCGTTGAGTTCCGCCACTCAGCACGCAATGCCTCTGGAATTCAGCGGAAAATGGGGAACGAAGTGTCTTAACACTAGGTTTCCTCTAGCTGTACGGGATACAGCGTGAAGCTAATTAATTTTGATTAAATTAAAAAGTTTTTTATTTCATTTAAATACCATTTAGATACTACCTATTTATTCACTTTACCCTTCTGTACAAAATTCAAATATATTTCTTATAGTGTTTCTCGTGAAATGTTTCGTTTCACCACAATAAATTACGTTTAGCTTAATAATTCATTGTAATAAATTCTTTATGGAACCTTTTATTAAAACTA
Organism: Heliconius hermathena; assembly: GCA_013403705.1. Lineage (NCBI taxonomy): Eukaryota > Metazoa > Arthropoda > Insecta > Lepidoptera > Nymphalidae > Heliconius > Heliconius hermathena. Next base: position 143,227 of record JAAIXJ010000255.1, read on the forward strand.
CAAAGTTTACAATATTTTTGCGCTTAAAACAAGTAGTTTAGGCCACCTGCGTTTAGGAAAGATGAATTAAAGCACGGCTATATATTCTGATATGAAAAAATATGTAAACGACATTGCGGCACAATAGTGGTTATACAATATGTATATAGGTAAATTGATCTAATATTTTTTAGCTTCACGCTATATTCTGCACAAAGCAGAATATGCCGAGGGAACCTGGGAACCTAGAGTCAAGATACCTTCTTTTCGTTAATTCATTCCTGTTCCTCACTCACCACCAAATTCTCCAGGCGTTGCCCTGACTTGTCACTAGACCAAAGAAATAAAAATATTAAAGATTTAATTATCCGGAGTAGGACCCACACCGGCCTTGTCAGTTACATGCTTGTGCCACTGCGCCATGACGGCCTATTTCTTCCAGGCTATTCTGCTATAAGGTGAAAAGATACGTATAAACGTTCCCTCCCTCAAGGGTATTAGAACTCCAAAACCATTGCTATTAGACAGACTTATGGCACATTCAGCACGATGCAGTCGATTTCAGCATATTATAATTTGTCGAGGAAATATCATAGTAGATATAACAGTTATTTCAGAAATGATATTTTACAGAGCAAAGCTCAACCTAACGATCGTCTCGCACCTGACCGCGGCAGTAATTGGCGCCCAGCGTGGTACCACAGCCAGGAGTAATTAACATTTATATTACATGTCAATTTTAACTTTTAAAAATATTTTCCATTTACGAATAAAATAGTTTAACATTTGCATTTTTTTAATTTGTGTCACTTAATTAAGATTTTATAATGGCACAGTGCTTCTGGTCTATTATAAAATATGTGTTTAAGAGTTGTTCTTTTGTGATTTTATGTTGTATATAAATTAATTAAGAAATATAATTAATGTTCTGTATATAATTTTCGTTTAATAGAGATTTTTAAATACTTTAAGTGTAATTAAATATTTCTTATTTTAAAACAATCTTTTAATTATTATCATTTAATTTATTTTCTCTAATTTATACTTAAAAATGTTGTGGACTTTTTCATATTTAGTGAAACGCAATGGGTTTCTACTATACAAAATCTACGAAACAGAATGCTAACTTGTGCTGTTTATTTTTTTATAGTTATTTTATCCAACGTATTTTGAATCATCCAGTGATATGTAACTACTTTTAATTAGAACACTCTCTTTTGTCTGATAGGATTTATAATACGAAACGACACCGTCGCGCCGAGGCGCGGACGTGCCGTGAGATAGAACTCGCGTCGTCGCGTCTTACGGCGGCGGAGAGTGTGTCGTGAGACTGAGGAGTGAATTCTGCCTATGTACTGGGCGCTTGCGGCAGTCGGGATCTAGAAGGACGTTGCAAGGGCGTCGAAGAAGCGGACCCTCTGAAGAAGGTCTATTTTAGTGTGTGCGAAGACGACCCAAGTTTAGGTCATGAAAGTTTTGATTTACATACATCTAAGTTAAATACTTTCCAACTGCGCCATGACGTCGTTTCTAATATTATAATATATTTATATATTAACTATGAACTATTAACTATGAAAATAACTAATATTTGAACGTTTGACGTGATGTGATAGCGTATAGCATTCTATCGCTCGATAAATGAGCTATGTAACATAAAAATAATTTAACAATTCAAAATAGTAGTTCCTGAGATGCCTTCATCCAAACAAACATTTTTTTTTTACATGTACTATTATTATTATTAATTGCAGTTTGAATCTATATTCAAGAAATTCACATACGTTGTCTAGTAATTTGGAGCAAGTCTTTAATATCCAGGTTGTTCATGTTCACGAATAAGTTAGGTTCGTTCAATTATCTGGTTTTGGCTGGCTGATTGTATTCACGTACACTGCAAAGTTTGACTGGTTCCGACCACCAACTCCACCTCCATGCAAAACTTTGATACACTTAGTTGCTAAGCCAATGTATTAGAATCAATTGTCTCTAGTAATTTGTTTGGTTGTAGCCTTAGTAAGTTGTTGATTAAAGCAACTATTATAACTATATACTATAGTTAACGCGATAGTTGTAGGTTCGAAACACAATCGAGGGATTTTTTTTGCGCGGTGTTAGTTCCGCCACTCAACACGCAATCCTCAAAAATTCATCGGGAATTGGAAAACGTAGTGTCTTAACACTAGGTTCCCTCTGCCTACCCTGTTATGGGCGAGATACATCGTGAAGCTGTACAGCTTCACGATGTATCTCGCCCATACCACACACACACTACATATGTATACTTATATTTAATTATTTTCTTTCTCGCTATGGTAATAAGACATAGTGCGGCCTTAAGTTTCGCCACTCAACACGCAATATCTCGTAAATCGAACAGAAAGTAGGGAACGGAGTGTTCTATCACTGGGTTCCCTCTACGTACCCAATATGTAGGTGGCATCGTAAAGCCGAAAAAAAAGAACAAAGAACAAATTGTGTAATTTCTAAAAACAATCCCTTTACAATTCAAAACAATCACTCATACATTGTAGTAGCGAAACTTATAATTACAAAACAAACGCTCATTGCCCTGGACGAAGGTTGTTAACACCGACGCGCGACGTCCGAAATATTACTAGCGTTTAAACTAGGAAACTAGTGTTGAAAATGTGATTCGTTATAATAGTGTGGTAATGTGGTTTTAATGTACCTGTAAGCTTCTTTCTGTATAGGCCAGTCGTGGCGCAGCTGCACAAAGTGTGACTGTAAAACTGACTGGTTGTATGTTCGATCCCCACTCGAAGAGATGAAATATTTACTTAAATTTATATTTCCATTTTTTCGCTCTGGTGTCGAGGACAAGCGCGGCGTTGAGTTCTGCCACTCAACACGCAATGCCTCCAGAATTCGTCATAAAGTGAGGAACGGAGTGTCTTAACACTAGGTTCCTTCTGCCTACCCTGCTGTGTGCGGGATACAGCGTGAAGCTGATTTATTTATTTGATTTTATTTTAAGCATTGTATTTAGTCTTACTTTACCTATGGTATATTCAGCACGATGGAGTCGATTTCAGCATATTGTAATTTGTTGATGGAATTTCATATCATAACAGGCGACGTCTACAGCTATGGCTTTCCCGCTCATACAATATGCACAACGTAAATTCCGTATATCGATTAAAGTGAAATACCACTTAGGCGCTTAATAACTTTGAATCAAAATTACTTGTATACGAATTATGTTTAAATATTTATAGAGCAGCTTCACGCTCTTTCCCGGTAGCAGGATAGGCAGAGTGAAGCGAGTGTTAATATATTTTGTTTTTCACTTTATACTCAATTTTTGAAATATTGTCTGTGAAATCTGCATTTTGCCTACCAGAATTTAGTATTGTAAATAATTTCAATATAAGCATTAATTTGTGAAATTCAGTTTCATCTCGTTTTCCCGCTGCATCAGGACGTCAAATATTTTTTCCAGCTGTATCCAGCATATAGCAACATTGCATGTTGAGTGGCGGAACTCAACGCCGCGCCTCGATACCAGAGCAAAGAAATGAAAATATTAAATATTTAATTTACTCGAGTGAAAATCGAACTCACAACATGTCTGCGTGTACAGTCACACGCTTCTGCTCCTGAGACACGGCTGGCCTTTAAGATTATTCATATTAAGGAATTTTAAATTTAAAGCATCACTGCACTTAGTATGCATACAACAACTGTCAGTATTGCTTGGACTTGAGAACATGAATAAATTAAATTAAGCCGGACTTCGTAGCAAATATGTTATTTAAACACAATCATAATCCTGGTTTGGTTCAGATGAGACTTACGGTTACGACGGTTATAGGTTCAATTTATATTGGAAAATTTTTTATCTGTTCAATGTTTTATCTGTTGGTTGTTAGTTAATATTTTTTTTAGCATATAGAAGATGAATAGGAAAATTATATCATAAATTATAACTTAAGAAATCAAGAAGTATGAGGCCGTAATGGCGTAGTGAGACAGCATCCGTTGGTAAGCACTGTCGTTGTGGGTTCGATGCTTCCTTAAGGAAACTATTATATTTAAAATATTTTCATTTCAACGCTCCGGTAGGCAAAGTGTTGTATTAAGTTTCACCATTACGCAATGTTCCACCAGTACGCAATGTCTCGAAAATTGGTCTGAATGTGGTAAATAGAGTATCTTACCCTGCTATGCTAACAAAGCGTGAAGTTCCACTAATAAACACTCGTATATATATGTGAAAATTTAAAAAAATATTTAAAACCTTGAATTTATAACTAAGGTTCTGAATTTTAAAATTTCAAACACTCCTAAAATACCCAAAAAATATATGGAACTAACGAAGTTCACGTTAAAAACCCCTTCATGAAATGCCGGCGTCACTTCAATTTACATCCATCTTTAAAAAGTGGTCGATTCGGAGCGATCGAGGCTAAAGACCTCGCAAATTACTCAAAGTGCGAACAATCAGTGGCTTTTGGAGCTTCCCCCAACAATTTTCCTATTCCAGTCTATTCTTTTTTTAATTATTTTTGAAATTTCAAATAATTCAATCAATATTATAAATGTGAAAGTATGGAGGATGGATGCTTCTTCCACTTTCCACGCAAAAACTACTGAACAGATCGGCTTCATATATAAACTAATTTACTATAAAATTTCATCTAAAACTAATATAATTTGGCTATAATATAACAATACCTTTAAGCGGACGAACCCGTGTTTGAGCCGCTACTATATAATTCTTGAGATACTAAAAACGATAAGTACGATAGAAGAAATAAGTAAGAATGTTTGTTGAATGACTTATAATAAAATTAATATTTTTGAGGCTGTTCCGTCACCCGTAGTTGCCATTGTGGGTTCGATTCCCACTACAGGGAATGAGTTATTTTTATTTCTTCGCTCTGGTAACAAGACAATAGGCTTTTCAATCTCGCCACTCAATATGCATTGTATCGAAAATTGTTCGGAAAGTAGGGAACGTAGTGTTTGACACTAGGTTTCCCCTGCTTCAGTGAGAAATAAAATCAGTGAGGAATAAAAGGCAATAAAAAGTACCATTCTTACGAAATGTAATTAATTCAATCCCAAATTCTTTTATACTAAATGTTTTTATTTAGGCTTAAACTTTATAATTTAGACTTTATATTTATGATATTACATATCAATACTTATTGTTATATCTTATTTTTCAATTCTTTTCTTTAACAAAAAAAATGGAGTATTAAGAAGTTAAGATGGTCCCGAAAATTACCATAAAAGATACAAAAATTAATAACACATTTGGAAAAATCAAAGATATAAAATATTTTCCCATACACAAACATACAATTTACAACACAAAGTTAATATAACAACGATCACGATCTAAGAATCTAATTCAATAAGAAAAGTTGTTCCAAAGTGAACTCGCTAATATGATTGTATTGCGGTGGAACTTCCACGGCGTTATTAGGAGACGATCGTCACATCGAAAGTTTGTGACAATAATATCTTTTATATATACGAGTATATGGCTTTTAATGAAAAAAAGAAACTTGTTTTTTAATTCAACTTTTAGCATGTTATTTAGTTATTAGGCCGACTTAATCTTTTCTACACTTTCACGGTATATCCCGTAGAGTACGCAGAGGTAACTGTGTTAAGTCATTGTGTTCCCATTAAGATACTTCCGTAACACATTTTCCGCCAAATTCCGGAGCCATTGCGTATTGAGCTCAAGGCCGCGCTTTTCAGTCACACCGAAGCAAAGAAATAAAAATATTAAATATTTAATTTCCACGAGTGGGAATCGAACCCAAAGCCATCCTCTTTACAGGCGCACCTTTGTGCCTGTGCGCCTATATGACCTCAACAAATACTTTCTGTAAGAGTTAAGATACAGATACAGATTAAACAATTTTTCAATTCTACCATATAGTATAAATATTTTAAAACTTAAAACAAAAATAACCATAAAATTTGGCCAATTATCGGCAGTTTTCAGCAAATTCCGAATCCCGGCAATTCCGTATACATTTTGGATTTTCGCAAAGTTCGTCGAAGTTCTATCGCTATAGAAGTTCGAAGCACTACGCGTCTAGACTGCTAGATCTAGGATACAGTTAGAACGTGGAAGCCCTAACGATCGCTGCCACCTGACGTTACGTAGGTACCTACAGGAAGTTTCATTTGCATTCCGAAGTCTCGATTAATTTCTAATAGTTACTGATGAGCTTTATATTATTATTGTATGTTAATTTTAAGAAAATGTTTGTACGGTGGTCGGTTGAACATATTAGTAGTTTGTAGTAATTATAATATATTTTTTTACCTTCTGGCTGAATACTGCTCGTTGCACGTTAGGCAATCTGGGAACCTAGCGTTAAAAATTCCGTTCCCATCAGGAACTTTCCGTTCCCCACTTTCCGCCCAATTCTGGGGGTATTGAGTGTTGGAACTCAATGCCGCGCTTTGTCACGAAATGAAATATTTAATATTCTCATAAACTTGGAAATTGAACCCAAAGCCGTCACGGATACAATAAGACGCTTTGCGACGAAGGTCTCTAGAAACAATAAAAACAAAAAAGCAATTATAATAAAAGTTCCACATAGCTAAAACCGTCTTAATCTTCACAAGAAGTGCAAGGTGCTGAAATCCAATAAGTGCAGTTTACAAACACTCTGCCGGGATTACGGGATTTCAGATCCCGCAATTCCGGGATTATCGCAATAGAATCGAACCCAATTCAATCGGTAATACTAAGCCTTTGGAAACTACTTTAAAGTTGAGGAATATATTCTTTAATATGAGAATAGTATAAGAATGGTTATTTAACTTATTTTTTTATAGATTCACGCTGTATCCCGTATATATTGAGCATGGTCTTTCTCCACTTTTCGCTCAATTTTCGAGACATGAGTGGCGAAACTGAACGCCGCATTTTGCCTTATTACCATAGCGATGAAAATACTTAATTCTCCGAGTGACTCCACGCCTAAATCCAATCCACAAATGTAGCGTTTACAGCCATATACAGTGCCGCTGCTTTAATTAAACCACTCATTTAAGAATTCAGCAGAAAGTGGGGAACGGAGTGTTTTAACACTAGGTTCCCCCTGCCTACCTTGCAGTGTGCGGGATACATCGTGAAGCTGATTTATTTTAATTTAAGAATAATATACTTCATACGCCTCTGTCCAACATAAGGTGTACAATATCCAATAAATAAATAACCGTCTCCAATAAACTTACATACATATAGTTACATATGTATATATATCTATACTACTATACCATACTACTTTAATCAAGTGCAGTAAGTTAGGTTCCAAGCTACAGTGAAATGCAAATGCAGTTCAGGCAATATAGCCATCCGTCACTGCGTAACATTTCGTTCTCATTCTTGAAAGAAATAGATTTAGATTTACTGATTTCTACTTTTACTCAAGTAGGTACTTCTTTTATTATTTTACTTGAATTTGTTCTTGTTATTAAATGGAAGTAAGTTACGTACGTGTAGGTGATGTGCTATAGACGTTCACAGGCTCTCCCGTTTTTCCTACATTTGTTGTATTTTTGGTTATTTTATTGAATCTAACACAAAAAGATTTTTTCATTTGATCGTGTAGTTCTCGGGATGAGCGTGTTCAACTAAATAAACTCTTAAGTTTTATTTTATTAAACACCACATAAAGAAGAAGTATAGAAATAAAAATAATAAAAATTAAATCAGCTTCACGCTGTATCCCGCACACACTAGGGTAGGTAAAAGGAACCTAGTGTTAAGACACTCCGTTCCCCACTTTCCGCCGAGTTCTGGAGGCATTGCGTGTTGAGTGGCGGAACTCAACGTCGCGCTTTGCCTTGACACTAGAGCGAAGAAATTAAACGTAAATAAATATTTCATTTCCTCGAGTGGGGATCGAACCTGCAACCAGTCGATTTTACAGTCACACTTTGTGCCTGGCCTGGCCTGTGGATTAAATTCTGTACTTAATACAAAAAAATAGTAATAATAGAAAATAGCCAATATCTACTATAGAAAACATTTAATATTTGTAGAGGTATGTCCATAGGACCATCCTAGGTGCAGGAGCTGGTCTTATAAAATTTTATGTCATCCCTACCGACATTACAGCACGATGTCCGCAGCCAGATAGCGTTATATTGTATTTATTATGCCTTTAATAGATATTGCTATAATAAAACTATTAATATTGAAAATTATTACTATAATAATAACAATATGATGTTCGTGTATTGATATTTGTTTCGGAATATATATATTCTAGTCTCATTAATAGTGACTTGCTTTTAAGGCTGCTTTAAGAATCTTTTGTTCAAATCAAATTGGTCCAAGTGCTTACAAAGTTTTCATCTTTTTATACAAATGTATATTTATTTATTTATGAAAAAATGCTTATTCTATATAAACTTTCAATATAAAAACAGCTTCAATGGTGTAAACTTAAATAAAAGACAGAACTATTTACATGAATTGCTAAATATTAGATAAAAAATCCTTAACAAAATAAAATAAATATGTGGAATAGATGTTTCTTATCAAATTAAAACACTGATTTATCGTAGTAGACGAAACGAAAACAGGAGAGTGGAATGAAGAGGGAGAGCTATAGAAATGTTTTCTAGCCGCTACAGTTAACCTACTTTATAAAGATTTCTACTCGTATATGTTGACTTTCAGTGATTGAGTGTGATTAAAGACCAGCAATCGAAAGATAATGAAATTTTTGAATTAAAAACTGGAAATCGTTGTTATTTTCTCCTTATGGTTACAAGAAAAGAGCGGCGTTAGGTTACGGCGTGAACCACTTAACACGCAATACCTTGAAAATTGGGTAGTACGTGTGTGTCTTAAAACTAGTTCCTTCTGCCTACCCTTCTATACGCGATATAAAAAAAATGCGGTCTCACAAATTGTAATAGCTTAGTGTAAATACCTATATTGTTTTCTTTGTACACACACATAAATTTGCTTGCAAAGATAAATCTCAAAGAGATTATCCGCTTATTATCTATAAAGAACATAAATATATATAAATATTCGATTTCTACAAAAGAAACATCTCCAAAGTTTGTTTTCATGATCAAAAGAAAGATTAACAAATAACATTTCTATAACTATTTGTGAAATAAAAAAATATTATTAAACATATATTATATTTTTAATAAAAATTTTTTTTATTAAAAATATATTATAATTAGGATACTTAAAAGCTGTCGTATCGAGTACAGTGTAGTACGTAAACTGTCATATGTTATACGAGGTACAGTATCTAACTGTAAACGTATTTGTGGATTTTTCTCCAATCGGTGATATTTTTTTTATTTTTCTTCTTCGTTCATAAATACAGCACTGCGTCGAATTACGCCACTCATGACTCAACATGCAATGTCTCGATTCTTGGATGAGATACGTAAAATGTTTTAATATTATAATAACTGAAAAAAAAAATCTAATTAAATCACCTAGTATTAACACTACGTTCCCCACTTTCTACCGAATTGTGGAGGTCATTGTGTGTCAAGTGGCACTCTATGCCGCGCTTTGCCTCGATATTAGAGCGAAGAAATGGAAATATAAACTTAAGTAAATATTTCATCTCCTCGAGTGGGGATCGAACCCACAACGTCGGTTTTACAGTCACACTTTGTGCCACTGCGTCACGACTGGCCTCTAAACTATATTCAATTTCTAATTATTATTTAAATAAAAAAAATGTAACAAAACTTTAAAACATATAATAATATTTTTAAGTAAATAAGTTAGCTGTTTAAAAACTACTTACACACATAGTATAACCTGCATTGAATTCCATTAAGTTTTGAGAACATTTTCTTACCTGTAACAAAAGTAAATTTTATTAATATTATAAAATAAATAATTCTAATTAGCTTCACGCTGTATCCCGCACACAGCAGGGTAGGCAGAGGGAACTTAGTGTTAAGACACTCCGTTCCTCACTTTCTGCCGAATTCTGNCGCCACGACTGGCCTCAATAATATAAAAATATTCAATAATAACAATCTTTTTTTTTAAATAAGAGTACAAACATTAACATAGCGAGATTGTACCTAAGACTTCTTTTGGAATCCATCCACGCGTTTTAGGAACCCTAAAAATATTGAATAATACCATTTTAAAATGTTGGGACATTATAGTGTCGTAACATTTAGACACTAAAAAGTTACACTAAATAAATTACAACCCGTAGAACTTTTTCTATATGAAGCAACAACAAAGAAATCTAAAGCATACGCACGTCAGCTTTTTATTGAGCCCTGTCGCTTATAAAATTTAATATTCATGAAATTTAACCACTCGCCTGAAATATCTCTAAAAAAATTGTGAAAATATATCCTATTCCAAATACAATAAAGTTTAAAATACATTAAATTTATTTAGATATATATGTATATATATATATACACACACACACATATATATATATATATATATATATATATATATATATATATATATATATATATATATATATATAGTAAAGATAGATCTGCAAGAGCTTACATGCCAGTGAGCTTCTGGAATGTTGTGAATATGATAATGTGTTTATTTTCTAAATTACACAAAATGCAAAAATCAAGATGCATTTGTGAAAAGTTACGGATACATACTACTATATAGAGCATTACCATAGTGTGAACTTCAAATCCCACTTATGAAGGAAAAGATGGGAATAAACAATGTTCTTATATTAAAAATATTTTCTTTTTTTTCTAGCTTCATATTTTATCCCAGAAAGAACGGAGAGTTAAACGCTACGGATTCGGCGTACGTCTCTTGCGTAGTCCACTATCATCAACCCGCACATAAAACACCATCATAAATATTTTTTTGGATTCTGTTACTCCACACGCAATGCTTCTACATATATGGAAAGCGGAGAACAGAGTCACTAGGTTACTTTCGGCATAAAAGAAAGTAGATGTGTAGTACATATAAAAGTATCTATTAAAATAGGCAAGAAAAATAAATTTAACTAAAATTGTAGATAGAAAACTCGTGTACTTAACTTTATAGAAATTCAATCCTACTTTCGAAAGTATTCTACGGACTTCTTTTCAATCGTTTGTACGTACGTGGTCTCAATATCTCGTAAGTACGCTTGAACTTTCTCACAAATATATATGAAGGTATGTATGGATGAAGCCGTCGTGACGAAGTGGCACAGCCTATGACTATAAACGTAACGGCTGCGGGTTCGACTTCGAGTAGGAGGAATTAATTATTTAATTTCCTCGCTCTGCTGGTGCGTGCAGAACGTAGTATATAAATCATGGATACGGAGGAAGCTTAAACAAATTGATACTTCATTTTCTCCTTTTATTATTCTTTAAAATAAATTATGAAATGCTGTTTATTTGAACGTACAATAGAAATTTATAGCACTATCATTTATATCGAATATAAACCTGTCGCGTATATAAGCTGTGCAGTGTGCATTGTGTACCGTCATATAACATGCGACGTTTCGAGATGGGTGGAAAGAGAATGGGAAGATTTTATAATATTTTAAAGTGTTTTCCATATACATTATCATTTTGAATATATAAAAAAACTAGATTTAACCCGCGTGAGGCGATGTGGCCTCGCATCACAAAGAGTATTTTATAAAAATTTAAAAAAAATCAGCTCCACACACACAGCAGGGTAGGCAAAGGCAACCTAGTATTAAGACACTCCGTATCCCATTTTCCGCCAAATTCTGGAGGCATTGCATGTTAAGTGACGGAATTCAACGGCGCGCTTTGCCTCGATACCAGAGCGAAAAATGAAAAAAATCTAGTCGGAATAGAACTCACAACCACTCGCGTTTATAGTCACATATTAGCGCCACGACTGGCCTCAATTTTATTTATTTCAAGTAAATTTTACTTAGAAAAGGAATGTTACTACACTGTCCACAGCGGCGCTCACTCCGGACCAACTAAAGCTAATCCATTAAACCACCACCGTACGTACGTAATTAAATCATTAACATTTATATTAACCTCACTTTATGTAAGGTATGGGATAATTTTAATTTGTTGTGTGCAAGAAAAAATTAAAGAGGAACGTGCTCAGCTGGTTTGGAGAGAATGGCAAAATAAATTGAATTGCTGGTTTGGAAAAATGGAAATGTGAGTGGTAAGAGAGATAGGGGGAATTTACTCGGTTAATCTTCGAAAACACACTGTCAAAAATACTGAAGGAAGGTCACGTAAAAAGCATGAGGACCCCCCGAGGGCATGTACGAAGAGGTTGATGACAGTACACGAGGCGAAAGAGGTATGTAGAGACCGTAGCGTTTGGCGCTCCGTTCTCTCTGACTACCCCGCTAGGGATAAAGCGTGAAGCTAGTAGTAGTATTGGTAGTAGTAGTCAAGAAAAAGAAATTCATTACTGTAAAGACGGAGATTATTGTCATATCTTTCAGTAGGGGACACGGCGTGTTTTAACACTAGGTTCTCCCTGATAAGTCTGTTATATGTGCGATTCCAATCTTTATACGGAAGCCTCGATGGGCGAGCTCGACTCGCGTTTGTCCGGATTTATTATAGAATAATCATTACTGCACTCTTTATTTTGTGGCATTAGATAATGCAATCCTATTTTATATTGAAATAAAAACATACTCTTAAAAGTTCTTTTGGTTAGAAATCGAATCACTCAACTTAAAAAATATAAGAAAAATAAAATACAAAAGTAAATAAATTATACAAATTCATATATTATATATAAAATCGTTTAACGAAAAAATGTAAATGTTTCATACAACTGGTCACCCCACTCGACCCCGCGGCCGCGCAGCCATTAGGGAATTAAGAGCTTAGAGCGGACGTTTTGTATAATAACACATTACACAGCGAAGCCCAAATTGTAACACGCAATTGAATTAACATTACCCTATATTAAACTATTTTTTTTAATTTCACTCCGTATTCCAAATACGATGGGATAGGCAAAGAGAACCCAGTGTCAAAACACCTTGTTTTCCACTTTCTGCCTAAACTCAGCACAAGATTTAGTACTACCAGCACCCTTGGGCGATATTTCTGTGGCGCCCCTAATTCTATGGTCCCACCATAATATTTAAATATTCTTCGACACAGTTTGTAAATTCACAACTATATAAAAAGAAAAGGTCCTCGTTAGCCTCTGTATTAACGACGCTATTTCAGGAAATAATTAGTTTCCCATCATGGAAATCGAATCCACAACCATTGCGTATACAGTCAGCCGTCTCACTGCTTCACAACAGCCTCTATTATAAATAAATAATTAAATAAAAAAATAAATCAGCTTCCCACTGTATCCCGCACACAGCAGGGTAGGCAGACGGAACTTAATGTTAATACACTTCGTTCACCACTTTCTGCCGAATTCTGAAGGCATTGCGTGTTGAGTGGCAAAACTCAACGCCGCGCTTAACCTCGACGCCAGAGCGAAGAAATGGAAATAAATTTAAGTAAATATTTCATCTTCTCGAGTGGGGATCGAACCCACAACCAGTCAATTATTTACAGTCACACTTTGTGTCCCTGCGCCACGACTGGCCTCAGCCTCTATTAGCATTCAAAATATATAAAAAGAAATTATTAAACGAAAATCAATTCAACTACCAGGAAGCAAAACTTTTCCACGTCACGTTACAACACAATCTCGAAATAGCGGCGTTGGCACTTTTGTTGTATTTCCACATAAATAAGAATAGCATGGACAAGCCTAAAAATTTACGATCACATATCGATGTTGTAGGCCTTTAGAATATAAAATGTTATATGAGTTTCATGCTATCAATTTTGATTTAATTATTTTCTTATCTGCATCTGCAATAATTAAATTCAGTAGTGTAAGATATCTTAAGATCGATCTCAACTCTAAGATCGATCTGGAGATACCGTTTTCATTCAAAGATAATATTTAATGAATAAAAACAGAATCTTAAGATGGATCTCAGAGTTGAGAGCGATTTATAAATACGGGCCTTTTTTGTTATCGCTGGGAAATGCACTTACGCAGACCGCCCACACGCAAGGCAAATGCCTTACGGATGAGCGGTACTGTGGGACTCACCGGTGAAACCGATCCTACCCACTAAAACCCAGCGGAAACCCTCTCCACCAAAATGAGACGCCGCAGGATCGCTCGCGCATACTACTACGACGCCTCAGTGGAAGGCCCGCCTATTGCGGGCCACCGTCGCCTTCAGGGTACCCTGGGATTTCTCCTAGGGCACCCGCAGCCTCGATGACTTGCAGGAGGATCACCATGACCCTCCCACAGTAGCTCCTCTAAGGTAGGGAGAGTTGAAGATGCGCATACCGCCTTCTTCTACCCCCTGGCCTACGGCGGCGGAGCGAGTCTGCATTCGCGCTGAACTCACGCACCCGCTCCGCGGTCTCCTTCAGTGCGATAACCGATTCGCAGAAGGAGACCATAGCAGACCAGTTCCTCTCACAGTCCAGCATAGCCCCCACCACACTGGGCAGTGAGAGGTCCCTACCCACTACAGCCATCAAGGCGTGGCGTTGAGGGGACCAAGCGGGACATTCGGCCAGAGTGTGATGCGCCGAATTGACTGATGCATCACACTCATGGCACACCGGCGACATCTCCCGACGTGCAATCTGATGCAGATATTTGCCGAAGCAACCGTGTCCCGTCAGTACCTGCACCAGCCTGAACGTCAGGACCCCAAAGCCTCTTCTAACCCAGCGCTCAAGGTGGGGGCGGACTGCCTCCACCGTCGCTAGGCCTGCCGCCGGAGACCCCAGGTCCTCTCTCCATCGCCGGATCAGGGCTTCTTCCGCTCTCCTCCTGATCCGCGCGATATCCTTCCACGATGGTTGCACGCCTCGCGAATGCTCGCTTGCGCGGAATGCTGCATGCATTCCGCGCAAGCGGCAAGCACTTCCGCCTGTAGCTCCGCAATTGAGTCTTATTGCGAGCGGTGAGAGAATTTGCCCACACGGGGGCACCATACAATAAATACGGGCCTAAGTCAACACCTTATGTCGACCTATTTTGACCTCATAAGATTCGAGTCAATAATCATTATGTTCAAGATAATATTACAACCTTCTCGACGGTTCGGACTTCGGATCGGTTAGGTGTACGAATGCTATATATGAGACACAGCGTGAAAATTTTAATACTAAATGTAGCAACTCGATTGCGTACTAACTTGTGGATATTTAAAATGTATTACAGAATATTACTATTTATTGCCTTTAATTTTAAGGGTGCTATAAAATATATTTAAATTTTTAATTAAATCAGCTTCACGCTGTATCCTGCACAGAGCAGGGTAGGCAGAGGGAACCTATTGTTAAGACATTTCGTTCCCCACTTTCCGCCAAATTCTGGAGGCATTGCGTACTGAAACGTCAACGCCGCGCTTTGCCTCGACACCAGAGCGAAGAAATGAAAATATAAATGTAAATAAATATTTCACTTCCTCGAGTGGGGATCGAACCCACAATCAGTCAATTTACAGGCACACTTTGTGCTCCTGTCCCACGACTGACCTGAATCTATTGTAATGATTTTATATTAATCAGTTTTAATATTTGCAATTTATTATAAAAATGTAAATCAACCTTTTTGTTGAATAAAAAGATGTTTTTAAAGAAATACTATAGAACTGTCACAAAAGAACATTAATAAGAATGACGCTTTATATAGTCGGAAAATTATAATAACTATATAATAATATTTTATAATAATTAGATATACTTTTAGACTTGGAGCGGAAGAATAAAGAGAATCTCTA
This sequence comes from Heliconius hermathena, assembly GCA_013403705.1. NCBI lineage: Eukaryota > Metazoa > Arthropoda > Insecta > Lepidoptera > Nymphalidae > Heliconius > Heliconius hermathena. The sequence continues at coordinate 158,988 of JAAIXJ010000255.1, forward strand.
GAATGATATATTGTATTAGAATTTAACATAGACATTGTACAAGCCTAACAGTATTTAACTCTGGAAGAAATATAAGTTCTGTAAAAGCCTCGAGGTGTTTGATTTCTTTACACTATAAAATATATGTTGTCAACATTCTACTTTAGATTTTGATGCAAAGTTTTTATCACACACAATCACACACCCTACACTCCACTGAAGCCATTCTATGAATTTAAAATAATATAATTCACACTCTTCCCATATAAACAGCTATTTGATAGCGTTGTTACTTTTTGTGTTCTCCATTATCGTGCTTATCAAGTTTTACGCATTTGTGAGTAAAGAAATATATATTTTTTCAGATTTTCATTTTTTCAAGGAAATATATATAGAGTATCTTATAGTAATATTTCGAATATTATTTGTTTTTTGGTGATTTGAACCTGTTTAATACCAATCGTAGCCAGAGAGAACGTCCCAAACGCAATGCCTCCAACATCCTGATTCATGCCTTTTAGTGAGTGAGTAACATAAAGAAATAAATATCAAACTGAAATCGGGTACCAAAACTGTCTAAATTAACAAAAAATCTTCCAAAATGTAGATCAAGTTATTCAACAATCTAATTTTTTTTTTTCAACTTTACAGTGAATCCTAGATGTTGCAAGGTGGGCAGAGGAAGCCAACTGTTAAGTGTTACATTACGCCTCGGCACTAGAGAGAAATCAAAATATAAAACATTTCATCTTCTCGAATGGGAATCGAACCGAGAATTAAAGTCACACGCTCGTTCCCCTGAGCTACGACTGGCTTCATATAAAACATATTATAATAGATATAAAGTACAAAAGCTGTCGACATCAGCTTAGCCTTCAACCTAATACAGACAAATCAACCTGTTGTAAGATACAAAGGGCTGGATTAAACGCAATATTAAAAATACGCCGAAACAAAGCCTTAGGGGAAGCCATAATTTCTCTATAAGCTTTACGTCATTTAAAAAGTGTCTTGCTTATGTTTTATAGAGATTCTGGGACTGGTAAATATTTTTGTATAATAAAGCGAGTTCAAAGTAGAATATATAATATTTTTTAAAATCTTTCTAGATTTTTTTTTAAATCAATTAGCAAATATAATATGTTTTTTATAATTAAGCTTATATCGTAGTAGCTTTTAACTGCAGTTTCGTGTTCAACATCAAATTTAAAATTTAAATGCTTGAGGTAACATCGAACGCAGGTACAGTAAGCTATACCCTAAAAAAAAACCTTAACACTTTAGCTTTATCACATTAGTATTTATAGATTATAATATAGTACGCATTAAAAAGATATAAAAAAACAGCTTCACGCTGTATCCCGCACACAGCATGGTAGGCAGAGAGAATCTAGTCTTAAGACATTCTGTTTCTCATTTTCCGTTATTCTGGAAGCATTGCGTGTTGAGTGGCGAAACTTAACACCGCGCTTTGCCTAGACAACAGAGCGAAGAAATACAAAATAAATTTAAATTATTTTTTCATTTCCTCGAGTGGAGATCGAACTCACAACCAGTCACGTTTACAGTCACACACTTTTGCTCCTGCGCCACGACTAGCCTCTAAAGAAAAGATATAACATTATATTTATTATTTTACTCATATAATTTTCAGCTCCGATCAGTTTAAAGTACCGTTACTTTACTACGAACACCTCAATATGTCTATGTATATTTATATGTATATATCTATATAGTATGTAGAGTCAATCAAACTCCATAACGAGGTGTGTTAGTTCCGAGAGAATATTACATCCTATCCGCGTTCATTAAACATTCTGTTTGTCGGTAAATAGTAAATATAGGATAAATGTTCATATTATTTATATTTTTTTATCTTTTTTTTAATCCGTGATTCCTTTTATTGTTTCCATAATATTTACCGAAAGACAGAAAGAGCCTTGTGATACATCACTTCCTTTTTTTTTTGGTAGCTTCACGTTTTTTTTTCGTATCATAGTGTAGATTGAGAAAATTATAATTAAAGTAAATTAAATCAGCTTCACGCTGAATCCCGCACACAGCAGGCTAGGCAGAGAGAATATAGCGATAATACACTCCGTTCTCCACTTTCCGCTGAATTTTTCGAAGCATTGCGTGTTGAGCGGCGCAACTCAACGCCGGGCTTTTTCCTTGATGCCAGAGGGAAGAAATGAAAATATTATGAAACAATAATTCATTTCCTCGAGTAGGGATCGAACTCACAACCGTCGTGTTTCAGTCACACAGTGCCTCTGGGCCACGACTGCCTCATAAACACAGTATCTCAAATATCAAACGTGGCACTGATTAAAATTTTGTTTAGTCGCACGTGCTAATCTCAGGAACAATGTTCAGAGTCGATTTCAAAAATTATGTATGTATTGCCCACTTATTGAAAAGTGTTAATTTATATCTATTTTGATATTTTATTATATATTTTATTAATATGGCCCACAGTAACTGTGGTTAGGGTTACTTTAGGCACTTAGAATGTGTCATGTGTCATATACAAATCTCAGTTGCTTCCTTTTGATTATGCTGGCGAAGTCACAGGTAAAAGCGAGTATAAAGAATATTTTCCTAATCTACTAACGTGTTTTCACGATAATGAAGGTTGTTTTTTATATACTGATGGTGGCAATTTTCTGTGAGCAGCGATAAGTACTTCCGGTCACGAAGATCATGTAAATCACCCAATTAGGCTTATGAAAAGGTTTCATAACATTTTTTTTTTTTACAAAAATAATATTTTTTTTATTTTATTATTATATTATTTTATCATATTCTCAATAAAAATAAAATGTACACCTGGTACGAGTTATCAAAAAAAATTAAATAGCTTTACGCTTTTTCCCGTTTAACAGGATAGGTAGGGTAGGTAACTAATGTAAAGATACTTCTTCCCCTCCTTCCGGTCAATTTTGCGCGACACCGCTCATTGTCTCGCCGAACTGAACTCTTTGTATACCAGAGAAGAAATGTAAATAATTTAAATATAATTATATCCCCCGACCTGGGAACTAACCTATAATCATTTGCAGTCAAGCCCTTTCCGACTGCTTGACCTTATTTTAAGAATATAAAGAATTTTTTTATTAAAAATTATTCTCTATTCCTCATAAACTATTTTTTTAACTATATTAGAGAGTTACTGATAATCTAAATGTAAGCTGACCCCTGGACTATATTTGAACCCATACTCAGTTAGATTAGAGGCCGTCATGGAGCATTGCCATTTGAGTTCGAAAATGAATTATTATTTATTAATATTTCTTCTCAATACGCAATGCCTTGAAAATTAGGAGGAAAATGGGGAACGGAGTGTCTTAACACTAGGTTCCATTATTACCTTCTCTGCTGTATGAGGGATACAGAGTTAAGTTAAAAAAATCTGTTAGACATACCTCAACTATCCTTATATGTTTAAATTTATATAAGAGTATATATAAATATAATAAATGTGAAGTCAATCTTAAGTAAGCCAGATGAAATCCTTAGAAACAGAATATTATTTAAAACTCTAAAAGTAAGTACAATGAAACTTTGTTCAGAAGAGAAATAAATCTTCGTCGAGTCTGTGACGGTGACTACTTTAGACTGGAGTGAACGTGGCTTGTATACGCCAGATTAAAGTGTGGATATATTATTTAGATATAAAGCGGCGTTGAGTTTCGCCGATCAACATGGCGGAAAGTGGGGAAAGAAGTGTGGTAACACTAGATTTCATTTGGCTACCCATATATATGCAGGATAAATCGTTAAGCTAAAAAGATGAAACAAAAAACATCGGCTTCACACAGTTTTCTGCACAGCAGGTTGGGCAGAGGGAACTTAATATGAATAAGACACACTACTACCAATCTGCCTCTAAATTTCAAGACATTAAGTGTTTCAAGACAGTAGGTTGAGTGGCGAAGCTTAACGCGGCTCTTGATCTCGTTACTAGAGTAAAAAAGTGAAAATATACCAAATATATCAATTACCCCAAGTGGCACTCGAACCCTCTACTGTCGCGTTCACAAATAGCCAAAAGTAAAAAAAAACCTTTTAATTTACTCAACAATAATAAATAACAATAATAACAACGCACGATGCATCTAATGGTACAGATGCTGCAGAATAAATCTACCACAGATGTATCCAATATTCAGACATTGATTTATTTTGTCTTGGAAGTGTCAGCTATTTTTTTCACGCATTCTCTCATATATCAGGGTAGGCAGAGGGAATCTAGAGTTTAGACACTCTAGTTCCCGCTTTTTGACTAACTTTTGAGACATTTACGTGTTGCGTGGCGGAACTCAAGTTCGCGCTGTGTCTACCGGAACGTGAAATAAAAATTTATTCGTAATCATTCCCAATGAAGGGATTGAACTCTTTGAACGATGGGTTCACACCCATCGTGTTTGGAATTAAATGCTACCTTATTTCACCACAATAACCTTAAAATACCAACAAAAAAAAATATTATCATCGTTAGTCATGTTAGTTTCATCCTATTTCCCACAAATAGCAGGGTAGGCAATGGGAACCAGAGAAGCTAGTATTCCAGAGTCTCGAGTTCCCTTTGCCCATCCTTCTATGTGCGGGTTACAGCGAGAAGCTGAAAAAACAAGAAAAACATTTACACTTTCTAAAACTCGAAGAACCCATCCAGATCTCTAGATCTGTACTGTTTACGTTCTGAGACGCCACTGTATTTCCCGGCTATTGTCGTCCTTCAACACAATTGATATGGTAACATATTGAACGATAGTTACTTGTAATACACAATGATTTACATTACATACATAAACACTACTTTTTAATGAAGATGTATCGAAAATTTTATGTTAAAATACTCGATGTCCACCCGAAAGATAGAATTATTTCCATCTTCCTGGCCTGATAGACAAAACGCAGCGTTAAGTTGCATCAACTAACATGCAACGCCGATAATATGTATGTATAAATGGAGAACGGAGTGCTTTAGTACGGCTCTCTCTCCGTCTACCCAGCTATATAGGAGAAGAAAGTGATAATCTGTAAAAATAATTTTAAACAAACTTTGTTTGTAATTTATATGTATCAAATTCATTATTTAAAGAACTTATTAAATTTTATCCCATCTTTCCAATAGATATAAAATATTATAAATACTTAAAATATATTTAACCATAATGCTATAAAACAAAGCGAGGCTATCATGGGAAGTTCAAAAGAATTAATTATTTTCAATGTCTCGTTCTGGTAAAAAGACAAAGCTCGGCGTTGAGTTCCACCAATCAACACCCAATGTCAAAAAATAGGGCTTGGAGAACAGTGTCTTAGCATTAGGCTCTCTCTGCCCTCTCCTGCTGTATCCGGGATACAGCGTGAAGCAAATAATAGAAATCTGAATAAACCCTTCCAGACTGTGTTACATCTCAGAGAGTTTGTCTAGCAATATAGAGACGGTAGCATTACTAAGTGATTGTTATTCTACACAAGAGTCAAAGTAGTTTTCTTGAAACAGCTTTCTGAACACACTGTATTGAGTGAATTTTACAAAATATTATTTTACAAATTCTATTCTATTTGCATATGTTACGATGGTTTAGCAGTTGAAATATACTTATATAAAGATAAGTCCATTTTAATGTAAAATTTTGTGTAGAATAAAAATGTAATGAAATTAAGTAAAAAAATCGAATGTTGGCATAATGTTAGTAGGTTCGATTTTTAACAAATAAATAAAAAATACATGCTTAAATTAAGTAATGGAGTAATATTACTAAGCTCTAAGATATTATAAAGGTTATACAAAAATATTTTGGGGCCGCGCCGTCGCGCCTCGTGGCGCAGGAGAGACGGGACGGGACGAGATTGTGGGTTCGATTTTCACTCTGGAAAATTAAGTATATAATATTTTCATTTCCTCGCTCTGGTACGGAAGTAAAACGAAATGTTATCGGGAAACGGAGTGTCTTAACACTAGATTCCCCTAGCCTATCCTATATAGTGGAAGGTGGACTATTGGAAGGTAGCCTGCTACTTTCGCACGCACGCACGCACACACGCACGCACGCACGCACGCACGCACGCACGCACGTAGATAAAAAATATGAAATAAGATAGTGAAGTATAATAAATTATAAATATGAGATGATAAAATATATAATACCTTAATTTAAGTATTTTCATTTATTTTGTCTTATGCCAAATAAAATACTAAATTGTAAATAAGTTGAACAAAACTCGAAATAGAAGTAGTTGTCAGACGGCATGGTCGTTAAACTGAATATAATCATATTTCGCGTTCACGCTCAAACTCCCGCAGCAATTGTGACATGCGAGATGTCACACGCATGTTAAAACGTCATACAACTACATATATTTAGCTTCACATTGTATCCCGCACATAGCGGGTAGGCAGAGGGAACCTGGGAACGTAGTGTTAAGACACTCGGTTCTCCATTAAGACTAGCATTCCGTGTAAAGTGGCAGAATTCAACGCCACGTTTTGACACGAAGCCCGAAGCCCTACGAAGGGTGTTCAATATATTCTCGATATCGGCATAAGAAAGCACACAAAGTAACCAAAAATTTATTTTTATTTTTTAATATAGTTCCCCTTAACGTTTGTGACATCGTGATATTAACTGCTCGATTCCTCGTAAAAAATAACTTTCATCGTCATCTCGACTATCATTTTTACTTTTATTTGTGTAACTTCAAGTAAGTACAATTTTTCATCTTTTTGATATTTTCATCCAAAGAGGCAGTGCCACCCGAGTGTGGGTCGTCTTCAGTGCTCTTTCTGTCTCTTTTGAAGTTATTTTACGCACGCAAGAAGATGCAGATTCTAGGTAAGCAGTCACCATCAATTTATTAATAGTTTTTTTTAACTTCTTCCTTTTTATTAAGGAACTTAAACACCGCGAACTGCTCAATTTTCTTCAACACTGTCGCTTCATTCCTCTACTTGTCATTAACAAAGAATTACTAAAAAACTAATAATTATATAATATATGAGTGAAATTTTATATATGTCAACACGCAATGCCTCCAAATTAGGCGAAATGTGGTGAACGGAATGTTTTAACACTAGGTTCCCCCTGCCTACCCTGCTGTGTGCGGGATACAGCGTGAAGCTAATTTATTTCTTTTTATTTATATATTGGCCAAAATTACATGTTGGGTACGAAGGTAAGATATAGAACTTAGCCACTTTAAAGAAGTGACCCACTCGAATTAATTCCATTTCGCCACCTAACAGACAATGTCACTATAAAAGACGAAAAGTGAAGAACGGAGTGTCCAAACTCAATTATGTTTGTTCAACCTGTAATATACAGAAGACTTCAGTTGATATAAAGCATAATAAAGGTTTCCAAATTTAAATGATTTATTTTATGGGTAACCAACGAACCTTCTCTTACGCAAGTAGCCACAGGATCTATTACGAAAACGACGATAATATTGCGTTTTACGGACGTAATCTACTTGCGAGTATTAACAGGCTTTCCTGTTCGAACTAAGTAGTATAGGTTTTCCAACTTTAATTTCATATATTATGCAACATAATTATCTTGTCGCTTATTAATCCTTATAAAAATAATGTGAAACATTTTTACTTCTTTAGTAATATTATAAGCCCGAAGAGTTTGTTTGGTTTGGCGCTAGTCTCAGCAACTAATGGTTCAAATAAAAAAAAAACATTTTTATATTCCTGGCCTAACCTGGCCAGTCGTGGCGCAGGGTTACAAACTGTGACTGTAAATCGACTGGTTGTGGGTTCGATTCTCACTCGAGGAGATGAAATATTTACTTAAATTTATAATTCCATTTCTTTGCTCTGGTGTCGAGGCAAAGCGCAGCGCTGAGTTCTGCCACTCAACACGCAATGCGTCCAGAATTCGGCAGAAAGTTGGGAACGGAGTGCCTTAACACTAGGTTCCCTCTGCCTACTCTGCTGTGTGCGGGATACAGCGTGAAGCTGATTTATTTCTACATTGGATAGTCCATTCATTGACTAACGCCCAATATTAATAACCTATCTCCAACGTCAATCTTAGATTGTTTCATATATTTTTCAATCTAGAGATTGGATAGATATATGAAACAATCTAAGATTGACGTTGGAGATAGGTTATTAATATTGGGCGTAAGGCTATATGCTATATTATGATTATACATGTTAAACCTAATCTAAGAATCTAATACTGTGGGTATACTTTTGAACAACCTTTCGATTGAAAGTTAGATTAATGCCCAAGCCAAGGTCGACCTCTGTCTTTGATATATTACCAAGTAAACGTACCCAGTTCAACATAAATTGATTGATTCTACTTTGACTCACCATTTCCCAATGTGGAAAGAAAAATAAATATACTCGATAAAGCCTTTCTGAGTAAAGATACAGTGGATTTCTTTTAAGGATTCCATAAACGAGTGGAAAAAATGGAACCTTTATATATTTGTCATGCCTGGAAATCTATCTACAGTAGAGACGCTATTCAGAAATTTTAAAAAGTACACAATTACGAGTAAAAACGTTGCTGAAATTTGAAATGCTTTCTTCATGGGTGAATCCGACTCACACGTAGCCACTTTCTTACAACTAATATTTTTTTCTGTCGTGCTAAAAAAAGGATATTTTTAGGAAAACAGTAGAAAAAGAAAAAAAAATAGTTTGTTTAATTTAATACAAATATTTGAATATCAAATGTGTTTTGATGATTATTATGTACCCTTGAACTATGTAAAATGTTATTTACAAATGGTTGTATTTATTGCCATAGGTATATATCCTGTTAGACCTCAAGTGCAAATTGCATTCTCAAGTGTCAAAGGTCTTGGAAGACTTAAAGAAAATTACGCATTTAAAGTCATACGATGACACACTGCGCTGACGTCTTACATAAAAAGATATATAAAAAAAGCTTCATGCTTTTCTCGTGTAGCTGGTTAGGTAAAGGGAATATTATGTTCTAGCGTTACCATAGGATCATCGATCTTAAACTTCATGAATTCACAAAAATAAAGATTAAATCAAAAAATTAAATCAGCTTTACGCTGTATCCCGCACACAGCAGGGTAGGCAAAGGGAATCTAGTGTTAAGACACTCCGTTCCCCACAACACACACACAACTAAGACATGACACGTTCAAAGTGTCCGAAGTAACTTAGGTACAGTGGGCTACATCGAAAGGATACCAACCTATAACCATTAACAATAAACAACAAAACAAAAATATCTTTCAGTTTGAACCAGTCGTTCTTGGGATAAGAGCATGCAAGCAAACAAACTCCACCTTTATAATATTCGTAGAGTATTTACTAAAAATAAAAATAGATGGCGTTAGCTACATAGAGCAGTTATGTTTTTACGTTTCATGTGCGATACGGTCATTAGCTCCGCTTCACCATTGTCAAGAGCAAGGACGTTTAAATACATCTTTTTGAATATATGCTTTATACGATTTATTTGTTTTTTGTTTTAACGTTTGTTTCTTTTAAAAACTCTAATATTTAAGCATTTTAATGGTAAAAAATAAATATATCATCTTCACGAAATTCAAATAATTCGGCGGAAAGTGGAAATGGAGTTTTTTAAGATTCCCTCCCAGGCTCCCTGTGTCGGGATACAGCTTCAAGCTGATCAATACATTACATTTTGATTAGTAAAACTAAAACTCCGCACTTTGTGTGTCTTGTCTATGTATAGCAAAGCGGGAAAATGAAAAAAAAAATATAAATATTTCTGCGAGCGGGAATCGAACCTGAAACTGTGATTACGTCTGCCTCCTGAAACGCGACGGTTGTATGTTCGATTCCCATTTCATTTCAAGTAACAATCATATCTATTCCAATTGTTTAATTTTGCATACATTTTTTCGCTCTGATGATTAGACAATATAAGGCGATGAACTCCGCCACTTTACACGCAATATCTCAAAAATTAGGTGGTGGTGGCGTGGTGTACGAAAAAAAAAATTAAAACTTGATATATTCCCGCTGCGTAACGCGATGTACGGGAAAAAGCGTGACCAGACAACTCTCAAATATATTTTTTTAATATTTTTTATATATGTACATACATATATACATATATGTACATACATATATACATATATTTACATACATATTATTACTAAATCATAACTCAGCGTGCAATATTAGAGAATCACTTCCGCCCCACCATTGTCAGGAGCGAGGACGCGGACAGCGAGTGCACAATAGCTACACATAATGTCGATAGCTGCGCTTTTCACGCTGGAACGACTCGAAATTGCTGTCGTGATTGCTAAATGAAAATTTTAGCTGCATGAGTTTTCAATTTTGTATGTAAATATTTATTTTCTTGATTTTTATTATAATGTAAGAGTATTGGAAACTATATGGTATTGTATAAGGCCAGTGGTGGCGCAGGGGCACATAGTGTGACCGTACATCGACTGGTTGTGGGTTCGATCTCCACTCGAAGAAATGAAATATTTATTTATTATAAATTTACATTTCCATTTCTTCGCTCTGGCGTCAAGGCAAAGCGCGGCGTAGAGTTCCGCCGCTCAACACGCAATGCCTCCAGAATTCGGCAGAAAGCGGGGAACGGAGTGTCTTAATATTAGGTTCGCTCTGCCTACCCTGCTGTATGTGGGATACAGCAGATTTTTTTATTGTACTAAAACACATGAGAAATTAATTAGAGAAAAGGTTGTGATGCATTGATGACATCATTTCTTTTTTTCTTAGTTAACAGCATACAGGGTGTCCAGAGGGAACTAGTATTAGACACTCCTACTAGACACTCCGTTTCCAGCCAGCGTGCCAGCCAGTGCCAGGTTTGCGCTCGCTCTCCAGCTTTTTCTGAAATTCAAGCTTAGCCTTGCCAGAGCCCTTTTATCCCATACATCACTTGAACTAGCGGTTTAATATCGAATTTTGCTTCACTTTTAAGGCTATTAATTTTTAGGATTTAACAACAAATGTATACTTTTCAGACATTTTTTTCTGAACTTGTACTATCTGTAGATGCTAGCTACCGTGCATGCAATTTCACAATTCTAGGTGAACTGGAAGCACCCCATTAATTTTGATTCTCTTTATAGTGTCGAAATTTCTTTTTTAAAGTAAATGTAGAAATACGTCTTTTTCAGGAAATCATGGGGCCGTGGACCAGAGTATATGGTTTAAATTTTAACTCGATATCTCCAAGCGTTCCTGAGATAAGGGCTCTTGACAGAGAGACAAACAGACAAAGTGTTCTTATAAGGGTTCCTTTTTTCCCAAAAAGGTACGGAACCCTAAAAACAATAAGTTACTCTTACTTAAACCAATTTAAATCAAGTAAAAAACTATTTAATCACTTATGCAACCTAAGCATAGCTTACTATGAATAATTTTCGGTAAAAACGACATCTTGGTTTCTTGGCCTTGAGACGAAGGTAAGTGAGCTGAGAGATTTTAATGAGTCACTTACACAGGGTAGGGGGTAAACCACCCTGTTACTGGAGATGCAAATGTTGTTTGAGATTTTTCCTTCCTTTCTTTTAGTATTATGCAAGTGACAGCAGTAAATAAAGGTTTACGGATAAAAGCGAAATGCAAGACGGTGTATTAAAAGTAAAGATGTGAGTAAATTAAGGTAGAATAGACTGTATAGTTATATTTTATTAATATTTCATTTCTTCACTCTGATAACAAGGCAGAAGCGCGGCGTTAAGTTTCGCCATTCAGCTTACGCAATACCTTGAAAATTCGGCGGAAAGTGGAGAACGGGAGAGTGTCTTAACACAACGGCGAGAGTGTCTTAACACAAGATTCCCTCTGTCTACCCTGCTGTTTGTGGGATACAGCGTGAAGCTTATTTATTTGTTACATTTTTTACTACTTTTTATATTCTGTTATGCTTTCAAGTATTTCCGCCCCTTCTAAGCCAGGGTCTAAATTTGTCAAAAGTTCTTTTAAATCGCGAGCGCCCGAGAATGTTTTAGATGTTGTCTTGCCACTTTACCGGCGGAATTTTGTTTACTTCAATTCTCAACGAGTTTTTAATTAAAAGTTGTATTTTTAATTATTTATGTGAAATAAGAATATAATAAGTTTATAATTAATCTATTTTAAATATATTTTAGAAATTATTAAATGATAAAATTCACAAGTATGCGTTCAATTACAATTTGAGAGTTTATATATTGACAGAGACAACATTATTATTATATGTATTTGTGACTACATATTAACATATGTTAATACAATCCCATAGGGTTCAACGTATATAAACAGAAATATGGTCATTTGCCCAAAGTGAAATATTCCAATTTTTTATTTTTAATATGGCAATGAGAAATACCCAACCCAGTCGTGGTGCAGGGGCACAAAGTGTGACCGTAAAATCGACTGGTTGTGGGTTCGATCTCCACTCGAAGAAATGAAATATTTATTTAAATTTATATTTCCATTTCTTCGCTCTGGTGTCGAGGCAAAGCGCGGCGTAGAGTTCCGCCACTCAACACGCAATACCTCCAGAATTCGGGGGAAAGTGGGGAACGGAGTGTCTTAACACTAGGTTCCCTCTGCCTACCCTGCTGTGAGTGCCATACAGCGTGAAGCGGATTTATTTTGATATTTTGATTTATTTTTACTAAGCAGCCTTCACGAAAACGGGAAAATTAAAATAATTGATGTCCCTGAATGGAGATTGAACCTATAACCATTGCGTTTACCGTCAAGTGCTGCGCCACTACACCACGATGGCCTCGACCTAATCGGATATAATTTTTTTGCATATTTTACAAGACAATTGCTACTATTTTGAGTTCTGTCGAAATTTGCAGTTCTCTAGGGAAAATGTTTTATTCCTATGAATTTCAAATGAAAGATATACCTGAAATTTTTCACTGTAAAATATGGAAATAACAGAAAAATTTTGTGTAAAATGCATGAACAATATACATATTGGTGAAGTGGAGAATTTTTCAGGTACATTTTTTTACATATGTAAAAGCTTATTTTTATATAAACTTTCAGTATTTTTGTGAAAACATTTTAATATGGCAACCCTAACTATTACTTTGAGTTGCTGATCTTTTTATTCGCGCCGTATCCCGCATATCTCTCTACGGTCTGAATATGTCAATCTACTTTGTCTGACGTAGTTCCGCCACCATGGAATGTCTTAATAAAATGTAAGAGCGTTTTGTCACTATTATTGTGTAGGTAACATTTTTTTACATAAACTATATTTATCAGTTTTAATCTTAATTTCACTCTTATAGGGATGTTCCTGTTAAATTTATCGTATCTACGATAACTATACACAATTACGCTTAATATCAACATAAAACTGTTCATGTCATCATATATGATTTTATACATTCATTAAGCTAACTAGCATAATTAAACATCAAAAACGAAAATCGAATTCACATCCATTAGAGCAATAAACTATAATGAACACCACGCCTACAGCACCAAAAAGGTCTAAGGCTCTCTACATACATATAGATATAATATAATAATATATAATGAGGGTAGGTAGGAAAGCACATGTAATTGCATTCCCCATTCGCCAATGAAAATATCTCGGGCCCTCACCTACTGAAACTCGCGCCACAATTTAGAGAATGTTATATTAATTTTTGTACGGTCTTAGTTAATATAAATATAAGGATTTTTTAATAGTTTATTTCTTTTAAAAAATGTTACAAAAAGGAAAATCTTGTATAACTTTTTTTTAGTTTGCATTGTGGTCTACTACGGTCATGGCCAGAACCCTTAAAAAATTTTGACAACCTCTTGGCCTTCTAGTTCTTTTGAAGTGTATAAGTTGATATATTTCATACGAAAAAAAACAATAAGCGTGCTCGATTGTTTTCCATGTAACAATAAATCTTGTTCGAGTAAAATATTTCAAAAATTGCATTTTATCATTCTTGACTTCACGTGATTGGCCAATTATCTTTTCGGGTAACTGTGACCACACTTTGCCACCGGATGAAGGAAATCAAGAACGTCAGTGACACATCCCTCCTTGCTTCATTTTATTGCGTTTAAAGTTTGTAATTAATGAATTCGAAGAATTAAACGGGAGGGAAACAGAAATGGAGATTATTGAGTCGACGCTCACACAGAATATAACACACACATAACTTTTTACTGAATAGCCCAATTTTCATTTTTTTTTTCGTTATTGGATAAGGCACACTCCTAGAGTTATTTCATATTTGTGCTAGTATTTGTTCCATATAATAATTTTGTCATACAAATCCAAGTAAACGGGTAGGATACGGGGAGGATGATGAATTGTTTACTAAAAAAAATTAAATTAGCTTCACGCTGTATGCCGCACACAGCAGGGTAGGCAGAGGGAACCTAGTGTTAAGACACTCCGTTCCCCACTTTCCGCCGAATTCTGGAGGCATTGCGTGCTGAGTTGCGGAACTCAACACCGCGCTTTGCCTGGACACCAGAGCGAAGAAAACAAAGATATAAATTTAAATAAATATTTCATTTCCTCGAGTGAGGATCGAACCTACAACCAGCCGCGTTTATAGTTACATTTTTGCACATGCGCCACGACTGGCCTCAAAAAATAGCACTTTAATTAAACCAATTTCATATCACATTTATATAATAAATCACTCTAGCACTATATAAATTTTAACCAGTAACCACTGTGACAAAATCCGATTTACTTTTATAACTGATTTATAATTATAATGTTTTTATATATAAATATATACGTGATGCTTCAAATGCTTCAAAATGTTTTCAAGTAAAAACATTATAGACGGACCCAATGTCAGTATAAATTACACGCTTGTTACTGAACATCTGAATAAATGGTGACATTACTAATTGTTGTGTGTCGAATGGTTCAAATGTATTGAAAATATGTATGTGTTACCTAATAATAATTTTTAACAAAAAAACCGACTTCAAACAGTAAACTTTGCAAATTATAAATTATAATAATATAATATTGTCAAAACTGCACCAAATTAAAAGGAAATGGGACCACACGTGAAGTACTACCTTTTAAATAAAAAAATAATCATCAAAATCATAAAAAAATCAAACATAAAAAATCTAAGTCAAATCGGTGGAGGTTATCACATCCTTTTACAAAAGTCGGTTAAAAAAGCAAACAGCAGTTTCACACTGTATCCTATATATCGCAGAATATGCAGGGAACCTAGCGTTCAGTTCCTCTAGTCCCCAATTTATGTAAATTTTTATTTTTTTTCATTTTATGAATATTTTGCATTCAACATGATTGATAAATTAGAACCTAGTGCCTAGATATTCCATTCTCCGCTGTATGCAAAATACCGCAAACTAAAGCAAAAAAAAACATTGTTTTGTTGCATTGTGTTTAAGCATATTTTGACGATCCTTTATTATCATTAACCGTATCTCATTTCAATGGAGCTATTTACATTATGCGATCGTATCTAAAAGTGGATATCATTGCTTCATTGCTGAGGTTGCAGCGATCGCTCAATCTGATTTTAAATGTAATTTTAAATAAAAAAAAATGAAAAAGGTTTTTAAAATAAAAATTAATAAATTAGCTTCACACTTTGTGCTCCCGCACAGATCAGTATAGGCAGAGGGAACCTAGTGTTAAGATACTCCGTTCCCCACTTTCCGCCGAGTTCTGGAGGCATTGCGTGTTGAGTGGCGGAACTCAACGCCGCGCTTTGCTTCGATACCAGAGCGAGGAAATGAAAATATAAATGTAATATATATTTCATTTCTTCGAGTGAGGATAGAACCCACAACCAGTCGATTTTACAGTCACACTTTTTACCCCTGCGCCACAACTGGCCTGATAAAGATTTTTTTTTATTTAAAATGATTATTCTGCTGCTCAATGATAGTTTGTTTTTAACTACGCGCTGTTTCTCGCCTATAGTACTGTAGGAAAGTACCTAGTGTTAAGACACTTCACTCCCCAAATTCCATACAAATTTAGAAACAGTATGTGTTTTAACTTGTCTTGTTAGCAGGGCCAGAGAGACCGAAATGAGAATAAGTCATTCTCCCGACTCGTTATCGAACCCACAAAAGTTATTAGGTTTACGATACATTCCTAGGGGATCAGTTAGAGATTTCTCAAAATTCCTTTAGAAAAAAAAAACGTATTTACATCTTAAAGTTCACGCTAACAAAGCCACGAGCGATTTGATTTACTTATCATATTATAATATCGACAACATATGATAAACCTATAATTACCTCTATAATTCAATAATCGAATACAAAGCCGGAATCGAACCCCACACTTTATTTGCATAGTTAATGTAATTAACACCTCAATTTGCTGTATCTTAATGAAGGGTATAACTTTGTATAAGACAATTGTGTCATATGTCCGTGTGGGACGCATAATGAACCAAAGTTATGGTTGTCACTCAACACTTAACTATTTACTATACTAGCTTTTAACTGTGGTTTCGCCCTTATTTTCAAATATATTTTCAATTTAAAAATAAGAACTAATAAGATACCTCTAGTCCTAGATACGGTGGGTGATAGAAACGATCTATGTGATTTAACTAATATAGACATTACCCTTTCTTAATAAGTGGACCATTATTTGATAGTCCACTTATTAAGAAAGGCTAAGAAAATATTTTTTCAATTTGTACCAGTACTTAGTAAGATTATCGCGTTCAACCAAACAAACACTTTAGATTTATAATATTAGTATAGAAATACAGACAGTAGGCATTTATATTTTCATTTCTTCGCTCTGGTGTCGAGGTAAAGCGCGGCGTTGAGTTCCGCGACTTAACACGCAATGCCTACAGAACTTGGCGGAAAGTGAAGAACGGAGTATCTTAACACTAGGTTCCCTCTGTCTACTCTACTGTGTGCGTCATACAACTGAAAAAGCTGAAAAAAAATGAAATGTTTTCATTAATATCACAAACACTTTCATGCGTCTCATGTATTCGTATATTGCTTTAATTCTTATTGGAAATAAGCAATCCCTTTATTATAAAGGTTATGTAGGCGTTATTTGATATTTAACTATAGGTAATTGCCATGAAATATATAGAATTCACAGTGGAACGAAATAATTACAATTGATCTAAATATATTCGGGTTTGTACGAGTACGTAGGACCACGATCATTAACCGGGTCTTATTAGTATGTAAGCTTACCTACAAATGTATGTATTTTTATAGGTAATATCTACATTTCTATACTAATGTTATGAAGCTGAAGTTGAAAAAAAGAGTTTAAAAATGCACCGTTTTTCTAGCGTGAGGACACTCTATTTTCAATTCTCTATTAAAAAAAATAAAGCTTTGTTGGATAGGTCCTCGACCTACGAAATAAAAATCTTGTGAAGCATAATGAAGACTTATTGACAAAAACTACGTATAAAGTCTGTAATTTACTGTAAATACGTATTTGCCAGACTCTCATGCGTGCCACAGTCATGTGGCACGCATGACATTGTGTGTGTGTTAATTTTTTTTATCAGCTTCACGCTATATCCCGCACATAGCAGGGTAGGCAGATGGAACCTAGTGCTAAGACACTCCATTCCCTACTTTCTGGCGAATTCTGAAAGCATTGCGTGTTGAGTGACAGAACTCAACGCCGCGCTTTGCCCAGAGCGAAGAAATGGATATATAAATTTAAGTAAATATTTCATCTCTTCGAGTGGGGATCGAACCCACAACCAGTCGGTTTTACAGTCACACTTTGTGCCTCAGCCCCACGACTGGCCTCAAGCCTCGTTCGTGTCTGTTCATACAAGTCAATAATCAATATATGAATGAGAGAGAGACTATATGGAAGGTACACTACACTACCTACAGTTCTCCAATGGTATTAATAAAATAATTCAACTATAAAGTTCTATAGCAACCCTAAGATAGTGTTTATGAAGACAAAGCGGGCTGTGGATTTAATTAAAGCGGTTAACTTATGCGGTGCGGACGGTGGAGGTCACGATACCTTGCATGGCCAACGACAGAAGGGTGTGTCATGTCAGGTCGCTCTTGATGGGAGAATATCTATATCATATATAGAAAATAGGAGAATTTTTAGTGACACAACTCTTTGCTTTACTTTGATATTTTTTAATATACTAGAGGATCGGTTGCTTTAGCCACGTGTTAGTGTCTTTATGCAAAAATATACAATGTAAAATATATGAGAATAGCGACTGTGGTATAGTGGCATAGCGATTCACTGTAAATGCGGCGGTTTATATACGATTCCAATTCGTTGGAATAACTTAATGAATGGCGTAGAGTTGTACCACTTGGAACACGCTACACGCACGCACGCAGCACGCTTGGAACACTTTGGAACACGCTAGGTCTCGAAAATTGAGCAGAAAGTTTGGATTGAAATTATCACTAGGTTCCCTATGCTCACCCTGCTATATGCGGTAAAAAAGCATGAAGTTAAAAAAGTCATAGTGACGTATTAATTAACGTCGGGAAGTCTGACAAATATAATAAAATTATTTCGTATTTTAATAATGTAACCAGTTTGGTGCCGCGAAAAGTAGATTTGTGATACTTAACAGATCATTTCCGTTCGAGAACAATACCGTTATTTATACTATATTCTGCCGAATTCTTTAAAAACTCGAAATACAATCTTGTCATGTAATAAAAATAACTTTCTCGAATATTCTTCAATTTTATTCAGTTTTCGTATCTTACCGAATAGCAATGATAGGTTATATCACTCAATTGGAAAAACCTGCACTCTCTTAGAAATTACATATTGAGAGATAATTATGTAATAATACATAAAAAAACGAATAACTTAAAAACAGTCAAAATTAGGTACAAGCCATGTGTCGATAATGTTCAGTTAAGAAAAATATCACTATTTGATAGACGGAGCTCTACGCTGCGATTTGTGTTCTATAGACTACCCATAAATACGAAAACAGTTCTAACTAATATATACATTAATCTTTAATTTAATAATTTAATAATGTTATTTTTAATAACAAAAATGGAGGAAAATACATATAAAATATAATTTTTAAAACTATAATTTCTAAACTAACACAAAAAACCCAAACAGTAAGGTAATGTTCATACTAAAGAAAAACTACATACATTCAACAATCTATACACAAAAGCTATTTGTAAATTGTAACTGTACTCGACTCCTGCGCAGCGCCTGGTACGGATCGGTACGACTATAAAACAACGAAAATTCAACCATATCTCGTAAACGGTAAGGTTAAAAATAATATATCAACTTTCAAAGCCATATAAAAGTGGAAATCTTAAAGAAAAATCAAAATTGAATTCTAATTCCATGAACATAGAATCGAAATTACAATAAAGGTTAGTTAACTGAGACATTGCTGAGGAGATACTATGGAGACATCGCGTGAAGGGCTCAAGGGAAATTGTAATTTAGTATTTAAACAATAAAGTTTACATTGATTTGAATATGAACAAATGACGAGGTATTAGCGAAGGTGTGTGAAATAACGGAATTCTGCAACTGACCCTCAGTAAAATTTTTCTATTTTATACAGATTTTTTAAATTATATATTTCTTGTTTCTTCTAAAAATTTGTTATCACTACGTACTTTAAATATTCAACCTTTTTTATATTTTTTTAGCTTCGCATTGTATCCCGTCATCTAGGGTTAAACACTCTGTTTCTATTTTAGCACGTGGCGAACACCAACGTCACGCTATCTTGCTACAGTGAGAATATCGAAATATGTAATTTCCCCTAAGTAGGAATCAAACACAACCATCACGTTTACGAACAGAAACTGTTCCACTGAGCTACAACTCTCTAACTATTAAAATATATGCTAAAAACAAATTAAATGAAAACCCAATACATATTTATGTAGGCAGAAACCGCGATTAATACGTAAACCGGTTTAAAATACGTCTGGTTTAGCTAAGCATTTCAGAATAAACCTATCCGCTTTGAGAAAATGTGAATTATTGACTGAGATAAAATGTTTGATAAATTCTATAAAATTTAATTAAAAATCTTCTAATTAATTTGATTGGTGATATTATGTGAGCTTTTTTTGACGTTTCTACATATGCATGCTTCTCTATATTTTTTGTTAAAGCATTTCGATATTGGGTATATTTTTATAAGTAATAAGGAAAACTGATTGTGGTATATATTTTTATTGAATAACAAATACATTCAAGGCAAATCGAGGCGTTGAGTTCCACCACTCAATACGCGATGCTTCAAAAATTCGGCGGAAAGTAAAGAACGGAAGTATTTTATTGAGGAAAGAAGTGTCTTAATATTAGGTTCCCAAGTTCCCTCAGCCTACCTTGCAGCGACAGGCTAAAAAATTACACAATCTAAGAAAATTTAGTCACAAGTGGAATCTCAATAAAAACACGTTAAAATACACTACAACTTGTATGACATATTATTTACAAAAATCGAAAATCATAGTGAAACTCTATGGATGCTTTCCATAGAAGAGTAAAAAAGCGGCATATAATTGAAATAGAAACAGTGTACTGGGAATTTTGAGTACATATTGAAAGTTGTACAATTTTTATGTCGTGTCGGTGCCGGTCGTGGCGCAGGGGCACAAAGTGTGACTGGTTGTGAGTTCGATCCCCACTCGAGGAGATGAAATATTTCTTTAAATTTATATTTCCATTTCTTCGCTCTGGTGTCGAGGCAAAGCGCGGCGTTGAATTCTGCCACTCAACACGCAATGCCTCCAGAATTCGACAGAAAGTGGGGAACGGAGTGTCTTAACAGTAGGTTCCCTCTGCCTACCTTGCTGTGTGTGGGATACAGCGTGCTGATTTGACTTGATTTGATTTATGTAGTAATAACAAATATGATCACAGCATATATTGAAATTCGCTCAACAATATCTGTATTTTTGAATAAGCTTTAAATATCAGTCCCATGAGAACTTCGTACGAAAAATAGGCCAAGTTGAATGATAAATCTAGATTTGCAACCTTTTTTTAAAATTATATGAAAAGCGACGGCGTTTTCGGACATTTTTTAAATATCTTTTGCTCGACGTTAGAAATGAGATTACGATGTGAATATTATTCAAGAGTTGATTGGGATCATAGATCTCACAACATTTAAAAAGCAGCGCTATGAATGCTTTGCCGAAATATAAGCTTTAAAAGGCCAGTCGTGGCCCAGGGGCACAGGTGTGTGACTGTAAACGAGACTGGTGAGTGAGTGAGTTCGAAATCCGCTCGAGGAAATGAAATATTTATTTAATTTATCTTTTAATTTCTTCGCTCTGGTGTCGAAGCAAAACACTGCATTGAGTTCCGCCATTCAACACGCAATGACTCCAAAATTTCCGGAATATGGGGAACGGAGTGTCTTAACACTAGGTTCCCTCTGCCTACTCTGCTGTATGAGGGATATGGCGTGAAGCTGATTTATTTTTTTTAAACAAACTTTTGAACAAAGAATTTAAATCCTTTTCAAAGTGACTTCTACTTTATTTAATGGATTCTCCATCTGCATTTGTCACAAGTCAGGTAAAATATTTTAGTTTCTAACTTTGTTAATAGATCAAAAATAAGTTGAAACTTTTAACTCTGGTATAAATCAATTTTGTTTAACATTTGACTTGAAATGAAAAAAATAATCGATTTTACTGAAAACCTATATATTATGTTAATGTAAATGGTAGAGAGAAGCAGCTTTTTCAGAACTCATTCTCAGATTTCATGATTTTCTGAAAAAAACTTATTTGTACATTTACTTAAAAAAAAGATATGGCCACTTATATCACAAAAAACGCGTATTTCGACACTATAACGGGAATCAAAATAAATAGAGTACTTCCTAGAATTTTGAAATTGCATTCATAGTAGATAGCATCTACAGGTAATACTTGTTCTGGAAAATAACTAAAAAGTAAACATTTGTGTTTAAATCCTAAAAAAATAACAGCCTTAAAAGGGGGGCAAAATTTGATATTCGCGCTATTCCTCAGAAGAATTCTAGATATAGAGTTACACCACTAAACACGAATCAGAGCGAAGAAACTAAAATATCCAATATTTAATTTCCTCGAGCGGGAACCCACATCCTGTCCCGGCTACATACACACACTTGTACCCCTGCGCCACGACTGGCCTCACAAAACATTATTATTACAGACATTCCAGCAACTTAGCCATTTAAATTGCAGCTGAACTCATTGTTTACAAAGCCTGGTAGAGCCTTCGCAAGTAAAACCGACAAGTGCTCGGACTTTTGCCAACTTGGACAAAGTTAGCTGGAACTTTTGCTCAATAGAAAAACTACTTATAATGTGTTTGTAATTGGTTTTTTACTCGTAAATATTGTGTGGGGTAAGTTTACCCTAATTTGGGGACTTGATGTGTATGTTCAACTTTTGTTTATAATATTATATTTATTGTTTCATTGGTCATAAAAAAAAGCGACGGTTGTAGATTTGACTCCCACTCGGGAAATAATTATTTCTTGCCTACGAGGCTAGGATAACGAGGTAAAGGGCGGTGTTGAGTTCCGCCACTCATCACGCAATGCCTCATAAATTCTGAGCAAAATGGGAACGTAGGTTCTCCATCCTTGTTATCTGCGGGAAACGACATGATGAATAAATTTTAAGTATAGTCTCTTTCAGCATGAGGTTACATTTATTAGGTGATATCCAATGTTATTAACATTTTCATAACGTTTTATGGGAATTACACCTTTATGATTTAGACGTTAAAGAGGTTTTTGTAAGAACGATCATATCTAAGAGCCTTCGATCAACTAACAGCCACAAATAAATAGGTTACTTAAAGTAAAACGTGTAGTTTAATCAAGATCAATGAGAACCAACCTATATTTGTTTTGCAAAAAATCCATATATATACATAATATGTATATAGAGGTTTCCAGGTTTCTTTTCCATACTTATTAACTATGGGCGGGATACAACGTGAAGCTATTAAAAAAATATGTCTATTAACTACTCAAGTTTGACTTCATACAAAATTCGTTTTCAATTAAATTTGATTTTTTATTTATTTTTTTTATGGAAAAGGACAAGGCAAACGAGCGTTCGGGTCACCTGGTGTTAAGTGATTACCGCCGCCCACGGCCCCGTGCAACACCAGAGGAGCTACAGGTGCGTTGCCGGCCTTTAAAGTGGAGATAGACGCGCTTTTTGAAGGTACCCATGTCATATCGACCTGGAAACACTGCCGCGGGTAGGCCATTCCACAGTTCCGTGGTGCGTGGAAGGAAGTTCCTACGAAACCGCACAGTAGTGGATTGCCACGTATCCAGGTGGTGTGGATGATATTTCAGCTTATGTCGTACTGTGCGGTTAGAAAATTCGGCGACAGGATATAATCAATTGATTGGATATAATCAATCGAGTCGAGTGGTAATCGAACCAACAACCTATCGCGTTTACACACACTCTTGTGCACCTGCGCTACAACTGGCCTCAATAAATATTTCCTAAAATTATAAGAAATACTATTAGATTTGTGTGTATAACAAAAAAAAATGTCGTCTTCATATTATAAGAATTAGGTTATAAGTAAGTGGCGTGGGAAAGTGATCTTTCTGGTAGATTCACAAAAGGCCACGTGACACAATTAGAGAGAAAGCCGCTCAGATAAATTACTTCGATTCGAGAACTAGTTTTGTCAAAATTTATTATAATTCATGTTTTTTTTTAAATTTTAAGCTTGACACATATGAAAAATATAGTGATTCAACACTCAATATTTTGCGTTTGTGTGAACCTAAAAATGCAAAATCACTTTACCTTACCGTAATGCTAATCTAACTTACCTATATGCCAAATCACAGCTGTCTGAGTCCAGTAGTAGTTGACTATGATAACAACAACTGATAATCATTTTAGTGGACATCCTGTATCCCGCATGTAGCAAGGTAGGCAGAGGGATCCTAGAGTTAAAACACTCCACTCCCCAGTATTTCACCGAAGTTTGTGTTTAGTGGCGGCACTCAACCCGCTTTTGCTTAGACACCAGAGCGAAAATATAAAAATATGAAATATTTCATTTCCTCGATAAGAATCGAACCGACAAGCTGTCGCGTTTACGCTTGTGCAACTGCGCCACGACTATCCTCAAAAAACCATATGTAATTATTTAATTAACATTTTTGTAGTGGTATGGCATCAGAAATATTTGATAAAAATTAATAATATTTTATATTTATCAAAGTCTAAAAGTTCGTCGCTTGCGCCGGTTGCTTATCAGACACTCAGAAACAGAAAAAAAATAACTAATCAGCTTTACGCAATATCCCGCACACAGTAGGGTAGGCAGAGGGAACCTAGTGTTAAAACACTCCGTTCCGCCGAGTTCTGGAGGCTTTGCGGGTTGAGTGGCGGAACTCAACGCCACGCCTTGACGCTAGAGCGAAGAAATAAAAATATAAATGTAAATAAATATTTCATTTCCTCGAGCGGGGATCGAACTCACAACCAGTCAATTTTACAGTCACACCTTGTGCCCCTGCGTCACGGTTGGCCTCATTTATATAAAGATATATAGATTTCCGGAATTTAACATAAAAAAAATGTTATGCACAGCCAAGTCTCAAAGAGAAAGTTCTTAAATTGTAAGTAAGCCACTGAATATAACAGTTTGCTCCACTTTCAACTTTACTTGAACTCATCTTAATTTTGTTACATTACCATTAACATTAAGAACAAAGTACATTTTAAATAATTTAAATATTCTTTGCTGCCATTTGCTTTATTTAATTTTTAATTCTATCACTTTAAAGTAATATGGTTGTGGAAATTAAATAGGTTCTCTTTTTATTATTTTGTCATTTTTACTGTATTCGAGAGGGTGTGACGAAATGGAGCATCGTGTGACTCTTAGGAAAATGGTCGTGGGTTCAAATTCATTTCCCTAGTCTAATATACAAAACACGGCGTTCAATTTCACCTCTTCTTACGCAATACGGGAAGAGACCTGGAACTAACTCCTCTTTTTGTACCAACTGACGCCATCTATTGATATTTTTCATAATTTTTTAAATTTATTTTTTCTTTAATTAGTTCTCTAAAAAAAAACTAAAAGTAGAGAGCAGAATAATATATCACTAAGTGCTCTCCTACGCTAAGCATTCCGTAAAATATTAAAAGATAAAATACTGTAATCTTAAGTTATTGAAAATATGAATAAATATTATGGATCCTAATACTTTGAAAAGAAATGAAAGTAGAGCCCCTAACGAGCGTATTAAGTCGAGTTCACGGCCGTAACACCGATAACGGTCGATGACCTTTATGATAATGTTAAAATTTTACTTTGTTTAGAGTGATAAGAGTAAGGAAATGATAAAAAAGAATAGTTTCATGCTTAATCCCGCATGACGCGGAACTCAACGC
The DNA here is from genome assembly GCA_013403705.1 of Heliconius hermathena. Lineage (NCBI taxonomy): Eukaryota > Metazoa > Arthropoda > Insecta > Lepidoptera > Nymphalidae > Heliconius > Heliconius hermathena. Next base: position 184,336 of record JAAIXJ010000255.1, read on the forward strand.
CACGCTTTGTCTCGACACCAAAGCGAAGAAAATGAAAATATAAATGTAAATAAATATTTCATTTTCTCGAGTGGGAATCGAACCCACAACCAGTCGATTTCACAGTCAAACTTTGTGCCCCTGCGCCACGACTGGCCACATTCATTATCTTAATAAAGATTAAACCCACAACCGTCGTTACACAGTCAAACACTGTTCCACTGCGACACGGTGGCCTCAAGAAGAAAAAGTTTTTTAAATATTATAAACGTGGCTTTCTTATTCATGAAATTGAATCAAGAAAGGAAATTCTTTTATTTACAATGGCTTTGACCTCATGCTGTTCGATGTCAATTGAAAGGATATTTATGTTATAATTTTTTATTTAAAGTTATCTAAAATTATAAAAAAATATTGAGAACGAACGAACGAAAATAAAAATATATATTAGAAGCAGATTTGTAGACACTAAAAGTAGCGCATAGTCTATAAATTATCACGATGGCAAAAAGGACAAAGTGCAAAAAGATCAAAAATAGATCTTTTTCTTACTTTTTCGTTAAAAATACGAAAAGATAACGAATAACGTGCCATCAAAGATTAAAAAAAAAGTAAATACAGAAGTGGCAAATTGAATTCGCATTCGTTAGAGCCTGTGACTTGAACTCTTGAATCTATTACCGCAGTCCGTCCCTGAAGTCCTCTCAGAGGAAGCGAAAAATAAATTACGCTGAGCACCTTGTTAGCCATATCTGTCTTACGAGTGTTTCGTTACTACGAATAAACCAGCTCGAGTTCAGTTTTTTGGAGAATTAAAGATAAAATCCACTCCAGTACCTAATTCTTTAAAAATATATGTAGTATCAATTATAAATACTATTTAAGTAAAAATTTGCATTTTATTTATAAAACCTAAATATTTTGCACAATATTATTAAAGTCGCAATGGCACGAGCGTCGCGTGGCGCAATGGCACAATCTTGTGACTTTAAACCCGATGGTTGTGATTTCAATTCCCACTCGGGGGAAATAAATATTTGATATCTTCATTGTCCTCGCTCTGATAACGAGACACAGCGTCGCGTTAAGTTCCGCTATTTAATACGAAAAGCTACCAGAATATGGCAGAAAGTGGGGAACGAAGATGTCTGAACAGAAACGGAGCATCTTAAAACTAGGTTCCCAGGTTCCTTCTGCCTACCATGACAAGCAGGACACAGCGTGAATCTAAAAAAATAATTATAAAAGATGGCTCCACCAAAATTACCATACTTATGGAAAACTGAATATTTTACCATTAGGTTTTCTCGCAGAAAATAAAAAAAATGCATGTCCTTCTATCAATATAACCTTGTGTTTAACTAATCAACTAAATTAATAATTTTAATAAAAGGCGTTCTATCAGAAGAAATAAGGTTAAAGGCTTGATGTTACATCAAACCAAAGTAATACGTAACACTTAACAGTTCAGTCGATTCAGAGTATAAACTATACGTATCTATACATAATAAAGTTTTAAGTTTCTCTTTACGCACCTTCTGTATTTTACGAACTAAAGAGAATGTAGTGATATATCACTCTTTTTTAAATACACCAGGATAGGCAGAGAGAACTTAGTATTAAGATACTTTTCCGTGTTCCTAACACACCGTCCAATTTTCGAGATATTGCACGTTGTGTGGTGAAACTCAGCGCTGCGTTTCGTATTAATCCCGCGGTTGGGAATTGAACCCACAGCCGTTCATACAACAACTCCCTATCACGGAGAGTGAATCGAATTTAGATATTTAGTGATGTAACGCAACACAACACTTTTTTTGGCTTCACGCGGTATTATCCATTCACACACTTCCGTTCCCCATTCTTCGTCAAATTCTCTCAAAAGAACTCATCTCCAAGAATGATTTTTTTTTAATATTAAATATTGTAGAAATTGAACGCACAACTGTCGCGTTTACGGTGCACTCCGCAAAGGCCACTTCTCCGTTTTATATAACATAACCGTACATACAAAAAAAATTTTAAAAACTAAATATACTTTATCATAAATATAGAACCTATCACATATTCAATTAGACATTTCTTTCCCAAATAATAACTAGATATCTTTATCATTGGCTCTCTTGATCTATTCAGCTATTCTTTCCTTTAACAGAATTTTATAATAAAACAGCTAGCTTTTCTAGATCCAGTGTTTGTTACAGTCGTTGAGTTTTGTCGTTTTCGACAGTCACGATATCATCATTATTTCTTATAAAATGTAGAGCAAAGAATGTTTCTCTACGAGAGAAATTTGTTGTATTGCATTATTATACTCTCAACATAATGGCCGACAAACTGTTTGATGCTTTTTTAAAAATAGAGCTACTTTTATAAGCTGAATCGATGGCTTTATTTCCTTTCGTATAAATATACAAGAAAACACCAAGAAATGAAATATTCCCTATATTTCGCTACTACAACTCCTTTATTTTTTAATAATAGTGTTATGACAGTTCTTTCCAATTAAGACGTTCCGTTCCCAACTTTGGCATAGCGTGTAGAGTGGCGGAACTTAACGCCGCGTTTTACCTTGTTACCAGAAAAATAAAATCATAATATTATTATTTTTTATTTCCTCGAGTCAATAGAACTCATCTCGTGTTTAACTCACGATCTGGCTCTAAACTAGTATATAATAGATTTTAAAAGCACAACTTTATTTGAAAGAGGTCACAGGTTCAATCCTAAGTAGCGCGCTTCTAATTTACTACGAATATATTTATCATCTCGCATTGAGATGGAGATATTTTAAATTTCTAATGAAATTATTCCACCGTTCACCGCAGTTTTAATTAGCGTCTATGTACAGTGGAGTCTTTGCATATTAATACTCAGTTTGCTCTCGATATAAGGGCTCAATAAGATTTGACACTGTTATTTTAGTGTAATAGAACTGTAGAGGAAAGTCGTGGTACAGGGGCACAAACGTATGACTGTAATCACAATCATCATCACTAGGTTGTGGGTTTGATTCCTACTCGAGGAAATGAAATATTAAATAGTTTTATTCCTTCGCTCTGGTGTCGAGGAAAAAATGCCTCCAGAAATCAGCGGAAATTAGGGAGCGGAGTGTTTCAGCACCAGACTCCTTCTGCCAACGTTGCATGCAGAATACAGCTTAAAGCTGATTTGATTTGATTTATTTTGTTAATTAAGACGTCATTTTTAGGCGTATCGTATGTTATATACATATGTAAAATAAACAATATTTATAATTAAAAATGAAATTCTTGTGTTGCTTCGGAGAAAGCTAACTGAAAAGTTGTTATAGTTATTTTGAAAGTGAGCTATTGTGGAGTACGAGCATATTTTAGTTCTTTAGGTAACTGAAAAAATTTAAAGAGAGATATTTTTATACAAAAACATTGTTATTACACATTTTTCATTACTTACTATTATAAATGTTCAGCAAACATTGAAGCCAGTCGTGGCGTAGGAGCACAAGCGTGCGACTATAAAAGCGACTTTTAACTTAACTTAGCTTCACGCTTTATCCCTAGCGGGGTAGTCAGAGAGAACGGAGCGCCAAACGCTACGGTCTCTACATACCTCTTTCGCCTCGTCCACTGTCATCAACCTCTTCATACATGCCCTTCGGGGGGTCCTCATGCTTTTTACGTGACCTTCCTCCAGTATCTTTGATACTGTGTTTTCGAAGGTCAACCGAGGTCTCCCCCTACCTCTCTTACCGCTCACTTTTCCATCATAAATCTTTTTTGCCATTCTTTCATCACTCATTCGTTCGACGTGCCCAAACCAGCTGAGCACGTTCTTCTTCATTCTCACTGTGACATCCTCGCTAGTACCTGCCATTCTGTGTACCTCTTCATTGCGGATTCGATCAGCTAAGCTGACTCCGCATATCCTACGAAGAGATCGCATCTCCACAGCATTCATCTTTCTTTCATTCTTCTTCTGTAATACCCACGTTTCGCTGCCGTATAACAGAGTCGGTACCAAAACTGCATTATGTACGGCCAAACGCGCAGCTGTGCTGACGTTTCGCTGTCTCATCAATGCAGCTAAGGCCGCCCGTTAACCTTGTTACCGGCAGCAATACGCCTTTCCACATCCATCTCGTATTCCATCTCTACTGAACATACTTCCCAAGTATACCACTTCATTCACTTGTTCTAATATCTTACCATTTACACTGATCTTGCATTCCGTCCTTTCTTCATCTCTTTCAAAAATCAGACTTTTCGGATTCGATTCCCATTCGAAGAAATGCAATATTTAATACGTTCATTTCCTCACGCTGGCGAGGCAAAGCACAACTTTGAACTCCTCTACACAACATGCAATGCCTTCCAAGCCATCAGAATTCGGCGGAAAGTAGGGACGGAGTGTTTCAACTCTTCTCTCTGCCTACAATGCCATCTGCGGGATACAGCGTGAAGCTAAAAAAAAGAGAGCTAAAGCTGAAGAAATTACGTGAAAAAATACCTAAAACAAACTTGAATACATTTCCTATTCAAAACTAACACTTTGGCGAACTCTTTCACAAAATCTCAAGTGAGGAAGGTGACGAAACGCTCAAATTGATTGCTTTGGAACTGTCAGTGACAGGTACTAATACTACGCTCAACAGGTGCGGCGTATGGTTCTATTTGTCTACGTCACACGCCCTCTGCTAATTGATGGTGTAGCGTTAGCAAAAAAATATCTTATCTTATTTTGGCAATCTAATAGCAAATGTGCTAAGGTCTTTGGTAATAAAAAAAATTGGTCTATTAAATGCTGAAAAAATAAAAACACACAATATCGTTTTGAATTTTGTCGACAGTAATACTGAACAATTACACGATTGAAATAATTCTATTGTCGATAGATCACGATTCGGCGGAAAAGGGAAGGGAGTGTCTTAATACTAGGTTAACTCTACTTACCCTGCTGTGCGCGTGATACGGCGTGAAACTAATTTATTCAATTTATTTATTTTGATAGACATGTATATAAATCTTTTTTTTTTATTACAGAAACATTTATTGTTGCGTATTGGCGCTGCGTTCTCTCTGACTACCCCGCTAGAAATACAGTGTGAAGCTAGTTTAGTTTGTTTTAAAAAAATTACCAGCTGGAACTCATATAAACTCAGCTCCTTTGGTTTAATTAATTTTGGTTAATTGATTTAATATTAAGATTATTTTTCAATATCTATTCAAATATATCCCATTTGACAGAATTCGTTGTTTTTTTTTAATTTTGACAATAAGATGTGTGGTTGTGGCTGTGATGAATGAAGAAACTATAATCATACCTTTAGTAATATTCACAAGGTTGAGACGAATTGATTGACGTAAGAATCATCAAAATAGGTCAACTCGCTTGGGCTCTACAATGACACATATATATATACATACATACTCTTATATATACATAAATATAGATTGGTAAACACATTACTCTTCTTCCAGTAGTGCTGTCAGGTAAAAATATTTGTACATAGCATATTCGATTATATTACAAAACAAATAAAATTTAACATGGAACAAACATAATCAAGTTATGAATATTTCTTCTATATAATTGTAGGTAAAATCATACACTTTATTACTACAAAACATATTTGATATGTTATGTTTGTTTGAAGTTACTTTATTTATAGAACTCGTATATATTGCTTATAAGAACTAATAGAAATCACCCTCTTCGATCAAAAATTCGCTATCATATACGTTTCTATTCACATATATGAATAGTTTTCTTTAAGTACAGTTAGATTAAAAAAATAAAGCGATGAAAGTTGAAACAGAAATTTCGTAATACACAATCGAGAACACAACATACTTTAAGCATTTTTTTTTAATTAAATACAAATACTCAAGTAAAAATTTTAATCTGCCATAAAATCTGCCATAAAATTTACGTCTCTACAAATAATATATTATTAACTATACAACAAATAATTTTCTTTTAAAATAAGAATTTTAGTATTAAAAAAAATTAATGCTTTACGCTAAATCCCGCATATAGCAGCTCTTTTGTGACCGATTCCTGCCCAAATTTTCCATATTTTTGCTTTAAATACCAAAAAAAAATGTATTTAAATTTTTTACTTACATTTTTTACTGCTGCCACTACACGGACTGATTGCAAAAAAAAACTGAAGCGTAAAATTACGAAAAGAAGCTTAGATATTGTCATTTTTATATACAAGGCGTATTATACGTGATATGAGCATGTAGAGCTGACTCAGTGATGTATTAGTACTGTCAACCTATGAAGTAAACATTTTAGGGAATGGTTTCCCATAACTTATATATTGTACACTATTTTTGTAATATTTAGTTTTATTCTTTTTATTTTCTGTTAAATATTATTTGGGTTAGATTATAATTAATCTTATTGGCTTTTGCTATTTCTTATAATGAAAATAAACCGAGGTCGATATACCTTCCCTCACGGAAGGTGTCAAAATTTAAAGGTTTTTATATTTAGATTTGAAAAAGTATAATATTATATTTAAGTTTTTCTCTATGAACTATAATAAAATACATATTCTCCTTCTCCATATCCTTTCGCTATGATACTATTATACTCTATCATAAATGAATTATATTATACTTTTAATATAAAATTAACAACTCCCAAATATTATGGCTCTAGAACTAGTTATTCATCGATATAGCAGGAAAACATTAAAAATAATCAACTACTCTTCTTATATCTATAAATAAAAAACTATATAAGCACAATATAGTCTTAATCATAAAAAACAATTTTGTATAAAGAAAAATACGTCGATTCGGACCAAAAAACCGGTATAGGTACTGTATGTATAAAAAAACCGTTTCAATAATTAATTCTTAGAAGTATGCCACTTTAGTGAGGTTACGAAATAGCCAAGTAAAAAAGTTTCAACAATACGTTTGAAATAAAAAAATTACCTAATAGTCTGAGGTCGAAGGAAAGACAATTGCTAAATTATGTTTCTTTTTGTAGTCTACGTCTTTAACTTTAGGCACAAAGTCTTTGTACAGTGGTAGTATATAAAATGGATTGTTTTTTTTTAATCACGAATCAAGTGTATATATATTTTTTTAATATACGTATTTCATTTAGAGATTGTTTAATTCTCTATTTTCTAATTTGAAAATTATAAATCTATACTATAATTATGCATTTGACGATCATCATCGTTTGTTTGATTGCGCTAATCTCAGGAACCAGCAGGTACATTTGCAAAATTGTTTTTTAAAGTATTATTTATATGCATTCACTAAGGCTTATTGATTAATTATTTCATTAAAAAAAAATTTTTAGTACACTTACTTATTTAACTAGTGTCGCTTTTAACAGGATAACCACCATACCTGAAACGATAAATAATTTAAGTCAAAGATATTTTTATGTTTTTTTTTAATTTACCCTTGTTTATTTTTTTTTTGGTTTAAAATTTTTTTGTTTATTTTTTTTTTGGTTTAAAATATAACCCATACACTACAAATATAGAAAAACTTAGACTTTTATAAATGCTCACATCAGATTTCATTATATCACAGCGTTTTTCACGTTTTTCTACAATAACAATGTAGGAAATCTAATGTTAATAGGCTCCGTTCCTCAATTCGGGCCTTATTGTCGAGATATTGCGTGTCAAGTGGCGAAACTTAAGGCCACGCTTTGTCTACTTGAGTGGGGAAATGAAGATAATTGAATTTAATCTTATAGAATCTATGTATATAATATAATTCGTCTTCGTGATTCAAACATTACTACAAACAATGATTTATCGAGAAAAAAATATCTTTCTTTAGCTTCACACAGTATCCGCAATATACCGGGATAATCAGCATAAATCTGGTATTAGGACACACCATTTTACACGCACCATCGAATTTTCAAGACATTGCGTGTTGTGGGGCGGAACTCAACGCCACACTTTATCATATCAACAGCGACGAAATAAACATAATTGATTCAATATAGTAGAAATTGAATCTATAAACGTCGAATTTAACATTAAAAAAGAATTTTATTTACTCAATCACAATATTTTTTAAATATATTCAGGAAATACTCAAGCAGTTCTAAATTGTTACTCTCGTACCGGACACTTTCATCTAATAGAATATTTATTGGACAAGTCACAGCTGCTTTCGTTATTTAATAATCCGACGTTATAGGGAATGCCCGTGAATAATCGCGTTTGTACTCTATCTGGAGCACTGGCAGAGATTGATAATAATTAGCGAGTTGCTCTATATTAATTTGTTTGAAAAAATATGAGAATAATAAGATGAGAAATGAAAAAAATATATTTTTGTAGTGTTTTGTAATAAGAAAAAAAATATAATAATATGAAATAAAGAATAAAAAGGATTTTTAGATAATATATTTTTGTATTTTTAAAGTGCTATTCTACACTAAGGAATCCAGGAGGTGCGGATTCGAGTCCCGCTAAAATTTTTTTTAAAAAATTATACGTTTTCTAAATAAGTATTAATATTTTTACTTTCCTCTTAACTCTACATAGGGCTGTATTAGGCTTAACGTTAGCTTTCAGATTAGATTTTTTAAATATATTTTAACCAAAATCTACAGTAACGTCACCTGAATCGTATTTCTAATTTTAAAAAACTATTAGCCATAAATATATTTTCTGTTTTATCTACTACTTGAACTAGGCATAAGGTTCTCTAGCTCTTTAATCCCTAAGAGAGCATCAAAGTAGGATTCGAATCTACGTACTTATAACTACATACTGCTACAATAAATAATTGCTTTGATTTATCTGACACGTAAAGAAACGACCTAAGCTCCTCTACGTACACTTTCATATAAAACAACATTGTAAATTTACGTAAAAAATACTTCCCAGTGAATTTTAAAGAAAAGTAGAATTTCTATTACTTATAATGACATTAAGAGGATGGTTGAGTGTTCCCAGCAATTACTCCAGTAGTTTGTCTTAAGTTTTCTAAAGTGAAGTGCTTCTTTGTTTTTGATGTATACTCCTTCGTATTTTCTTGGTCTTGTTCAACAAATTGAGTAAGATTTTGTTTTTGCTTTACGCTTAGATTACAGATTAAAGAAAATGTTTATATAGAAAGTTTGTTTGGATTTATATAACTCTACATACTTCAAAATCTTATAATTATTTAAAATTATATATGAACTAAATTTTCAATGATAGCGAGCTTTGATATTTTGAGTGGCGGAGCTCAACGTCGCTGTTTACCTCTTTATCAGAGTGAAGAAATGAAAACAGGTAATTTTACAAATATAATTAAGTTTTATGTAGAGTTGATGTACATATTAATGTGTTTGTAAAGAACATGGAGACTATCGAACTACAGCTTTATTCAATTAGGAAAATAACTAATAAATTTTAATAATTATTATTCATTTTGATTGTATTGTTATGGGTCCGATTACAAATCAAGAGAATGACTGTTTATTTTCTGCTAATAAAAAAGACAAACCAACGAATAAAAAGAAAAGAAAATATATAAAGATGAGGCCAGTCGTGGCGCAGAGGCACAAAGTGTGACTGTAAAACCGACTGGTTATGGGTTCGATCCCCACTCGAGGAGATGAAATATTTGTTTACATTTATATTTCCCTTTTTTCTCTCTGGTGTCTAGGCAAAGCGCGGCGTTGAGTTCTCTTCAACACGCAATACCTCCAGAATTCAGCAGAAAGTGGGGAACGGAGTGTCTTAAAACTAGGTTCCCTCTGCCTACCCTGCTGTGTGCGGGATACAGCGTGAAGCTGATATATATGAAAAAGACAAACGGCAACTTTGAATCCCACTACTAAGCCTCGTAAAGTCTCGAAAATTTGGCAGTACGTGAGGAACAGTGTCTTAACACTAGGTACCATTTCCCATCACCGCTACATGCAGGATACAGCGTGAAGCTATCACATATTACAGAACAATATTTCTATATACACATTATAAGAACGCCAACTCTACACTGCATCTCATCGGCGTCAAATGTATGTAGATTGGCTGAATAAGCTTTTATTATAATTTTTAACTAGCTTCCTGACTTGTCCCTTAAAATAATGATAGACTTGATTGAAAGGATGCGATGATACAATTGATCAATCTGATTACACATCCGCCTATATAAGGGGCGTCTTCGCGTTGTTAACAATCGATCGGGAGTGAACCAGATGATATCTAGAGATTTGTGCCGTGATTTTTGGTAAATTATAGAATATATAATATGTTTATGTGATTTTTTTTTATAAAGTTACAGTTTGTTTTATTTCAATATGTTAATCGCGAAATATGTCATATGTGACCACACGGACGAAACTGCAGTTAAATTCGGGTATCTAAATTAAATCAGCTTCACGCTGTATCCCGCACACAGCAGGGTAGGCTGAGGGAATCTCAAGAAGAACCTAACCCCTTAATCTCAAGAAGTTAAGACACTCCGTTCCCCACTTTCTGCCGAATTCTGGAGGCATTGCGTGCTGAGTGGCGGAACTCAACGCTGCGCTTTGCCTCGACACCAGAGCGAAGAAATGAAAATAAAGTATCTAAATAAAATATTTTATTTTACTCTTCTATGTTACTTTATTATAATAAGATATATTTAGATAAGAGATTTAGCTTTACAAATAGGATAGAATGAGGGAACTAGGGAAGCTAGTATTAAGTTATTACATTCATCATTAAGACTTTTCCGATTCCTACTTTCCATTAAATTCTGAAGTCATTGTAAATGGTAAAATCGAACGCCACGCTTTGCCTTATTACCAGAGTAAAAAAAAAGAAACTATTTAATATTAAATTCCTCCGAGTGGGAATAGAACACATAATCGTCGCATTTACAGTTGGAAGCTTGTACCTTTACTCCACGACAGACTAAAAGGACTAAAAAATTAAATATTTTTTATATATCAGCTTCACGCTGTATCCTGCACACAGCAGGGTAGGCAGAGGGAACCCAGTGTAACACACTTCGTTCCCCACTTTCTGCCGAATTCTGGAGGCATTGCGTGTTGAGCGGCAGAACTCAATTTAAGTAAATATTTCATATCCTCGAGTGGGGATCGAACCCACAACCAGTCGGTTTTGAAGTCACACCTCGTGCCGCTGCGCCACGACTGGCCTCAAATAAATATTCTTTAAATTAATATAATTTTATCACTTACATACAAAATTACCTCACCAACCTTCAATTACATACATACCATACATATAAAAATTTCACGGTAATCTTAGAGGAAAAAAGGAAAATATGTACAATATATATGATGGAAAAAAATGAGCTGTCAGTAACGTAGACGCTGAAAACACCTATTGTCGGTACAGAGTTAACAATGCCTTTAGAATGTGTGTATCGTATGAACACACTAGCATTCTATTCGTATAGAATTTGTTAAATTTCATAGTCCATCTAACATACTACAGAATAGCGCTATATAGGAGCCTTTTTTTTGTTTACTTTGCTCGAGCAAGAAATGTTATTTATTCTAATATTGTAAAGCTGAACAGTTGGTTTGGTTGAACGCACTAATCTAAGGAACTACGGTTCGATTTGAAATGTTTTTTTTGTGTTGGTCCATTTATCGATGAAGGCTATATATTATAGGCTGTGTTGCATGATGTTAATCGTTTCGATGTAGCTCACTGCATCTAGAATCATAGTTACCATAATGATTATTAAGAAAATCATTGAGGGTATTCTGGCATTGAGGGTAATCTGACTAACACGATGTTTGAGAGTTCGATCTCCAATCGGGGTAGTGACTATATTGTTTTTTAGAATTGTGTTGAACTTCTTCATTCAATTTTCACTTACATATACCAGTTTGTATATCTTTAAATTACTTACACACCATAATATGTACAACAAAGTAAGCCCCAGAAAGCACAAGTGTAAATAAGAAATATTTATAGCGCGCAATTCCAAGGGATATATTATACCCTTAAGGGTTCCCTAGAAATTTATTAAGAGGAAAGCAGCAAATAAACGAAACTATAGCAATTTCAACCTACACTAGTTCGTAGGACTAGCAGTCAGTAAAACTAAGCAGTTAACTAGGATTGTTTCCAGTAACCGCCGTCCTATCTCGAGCCGCAAACCAGCCACTATGGCTAGTACTTGTAAGCTCTCTAAACCTACAGTCTTATTATTGGCGATGCTATAGATGTTTATACTGTAGCTATGTTAGTTAGCTGTGGCCACTCCTGGCGCAGGGGAAAGTGAGTTCAACAAGTTGTGGATTCAATTCCCACTCGGGAAATTGAAAATTGTAATATTTTTCATTTCCTCGCTTTGGTAACGACATAAAGCAGGCAACTCAACACGCAATGCCTCCAGAATTATGCGAAAGGTAAGAAATGGAAGTGTCGTGTCGTTAACAAGCACTAGGTTACCAGGTTCCCTCTGGATACCCTGCTATGTGCGGGATACAGCGTGAAGATAAACAAAATAGGTGGATATTTATCTAATAATAGATGTCTTCTGCAATTCTGTTTCGATTGTTATGTAAAATGGATCCCGTAGGAATTTTGAGAAAATTTCTTAATACTCGCCTACAGTTCCAAACCTATATATGCACGAAATTTCATATTTTACAGTTATCTATTGAATATCACAAGGTTCCTTCTAGATATTAAAAAAATGCTAAATCTTATTTTTTCCTACTCACTTATTAATAGCTGCAAAATAACATCAGGAAAGTTGTTAAAGAGAAAATATCTTAATTCCAAACGTTTATAAAAAGTATTGGAAAGCGGATCTTTTCCGCAAGCATCATGTTATACGGCAGTGGAGCAATAAAATGTCTCTATAAGGAATTTATTTTTATTATATTCATATGTAGTATATGCGATTACACTGAGAATAAAGTTGAATAAACAGATTTTTGTTTAAATATGAACTTAAAGGATTTTGAAGCCGTACCTATTGGGAATCTTGGAACAATATCTCGACTTCGACCAGAAAGTAAGGTAACGAGTGTTTTAACATAAGATTCTTTTTCTATACCGTAAATATAGCATAGAACTGAAAAATTATTCAGGGAATTTTGAGATCGATATTATATTAGAAAAAGAAAACAATAATCACGTTTTATTGTTTTCTAGGTAAATATACATTGGAGTTTTTTTTTATTGCGGAGCGAAGAACAAACCTATCATTATATGTACTTTTACTTCGAAAGGACTTCTCCAAATTACATTATATATAATTTGGAGAAGTCCTTTCTTTGCGATTCCGTACTCTTTCTAACCTTGTATGCAAAATTTCAACCTCCCTACTCCAGTGGTTTCGTCTGTGCGTCGTCTGTCAGTCACTCAGTAACGAAAAATCAACATATTATTATCTATATCATATTAAGGCCAGTAATGGCGCAGAGACACAAGCGTGCGACTGTAGGTGCATTTCTTTGTTCTGGTAACGAGGCAAACGGTGACATTGAGTGCTGACACACAAGACTCCCGAATTTATCCTAATCCTCGGACTGGATCTTTCACTAGGACTCGATCTTACACTAGGTTACACTAAGTTCCCAAGTTCCCTCTGCCTACCTTGCTATATAGCGCAAAAAAAATACAAGTAAGGAACGAGGTTTATCCAACACAGCTATACATACATATCCTATTCCTTCAAGTGCAAGCACATAATAGTTCGTTGTGATGCACTTAATTAAGATATTGCGCGGGTCCCGTTGCCCATTCCCTGAGCTCATCTCTCCATTAACCCTTGTCATTTTGATATCGACTCTATATGGGTTAAAATAAGACTCATTTTTGTGTGATTCAATAAATATTTGCATACAGCGTCCAGTGGATCTTTGATGTTTTAATACTAGGTATTATATAATGTTAGATGTGTAATAGTTTGAGAATGTTTTATTATATTTCTACTATGTGAAATAAAATAATTTAGAAAATAAAAAATCATTCCAATTTTCCAAATATTTTTTCTGCTTCACGTTGTATCCTGCATGTAGTCAGGTTAGGCCGAGGGAACCTGGGAGCCTGAAGAACCCTTGGGAAATTTAAGACGCTCCGCTCCCCACTTTCCGTCGATTATTGAGTGGCGGAAATTAACATTGTTATTAAAAATAAATAAATCAGCTTCACGGTGTATCCCGCACACAGCAGGGTAGGCAAAGGGAACCTAGTGTTAACACTCCGTTCCCCACTTTCTGCCGAATTCTGGAGGCATTGCGTCATGAGTGGCAGAACTCAACGCCGCGCTTAACCTCGACACCAGAGCGAAGAAATGGAAATATAAATTTAAGTAAATATTTCATCTCCTCGAGTGGGGATCGAACCCACAACCAGTCGGTTCTACATCACAACATCGTTATTAGATTCCATTTTATAGAACAAACTATAGAAATCCCTCTGGCTACCCAACTGTGTGCGGGATAGAGCATGAAGCTGACTATAGAAATCAATCGTAGTCACACATATTTGTCCACGCTTTTCATAGTATAATACAGACAAGAAGGACAAGATCAACAATTTTTCGATTCAATCCTCAGCCCTACAATCGAGTAGAGTACTAATTAGCGTGTAGACTCCCTGTACTTGGTAATCAAAGGTAGCTCGCCTTCACCTCTACCTATTTGGAGTGTGTCAGCCTTCAAGTGGTCTGACTATTCCTTCATTGGGCATAGAACTAAATATTTTTACTTATAATGCTTGCATAATACTTTTTTACAAAAGTTAGATGGTTACTAAGAGGAGCGGGTTCAAATCCCGCTACGTTCACACATTTTCATTTATAAATTATTATATTAAAATTAAATCAGCTGTATCACATATCAATCACGCTGTATGCCGCACAAAGTAGAGTAGATAGAGGGAATCTAGTGTTAAGACACTCCGTTCCCCAGTTTCCGCTGAATTCTACAGGCATTGCGTTTTGAGTGGCGAAACTCAAACCTGTGCTTTGCCTCGACACCTGATCGAACCGACAACCAGTTGCGTTTACAGTCACACTTTGTGCCCTTGCGCCGCGACTGGCCTCAATTTCAATTATACATTTTCTAAAAAAATATTTTTCTTAAGTGTGGATTTACACTTTAAAGACGTTAAAGAAATTCTTGCATAGTTTTAACGTTACATTTTCTTAATTTTCTATTTTTTTACTACACTCATACTATATATATTTTTTTCGAATTGAACCCATTACTATCATCTTCAAATAAGCGACATATTTTACCAGCCATTTAAAAAAAGCAACAACAAAAACGCTGAAACAAAACTGTAATTAAATTTCAAGTAAATTAGCATTTATATAATTAATTGTGGGGTAACTCGGAGCAAAGACGCTCTTTCGGTGAGAGTTAGATGCCACGTGTAAATATTTGTAGGTCCTGTTGGCGTTTGAAACTCAAATATCGTCGTTTTGCTGAGAACTGTTGCTTTTACTGTGATGAATGTGTTTTACAAAAACGCTTCAATTTCATATAGAAATTCCTGTCTGGTAATATAAAACGCAGCGTTGAGTTACGCCACTCAATGTTTAATATCTCGTATTTGGGTGAAAAGTGGACGAAAATGTGTTTTCAATAGTAGTGTTAACAGAGCCTAGGATCTGTCTGATATGCGGGATAAATTGTGAAGCTTTAACTCCTTACGAATCGCTTAGATTTTAAAATATAAATTGTAAAAAAATGGTTAACTTATAAAAATAATCAATTAGTACACTAAACTCTTCTCTTAAGCCACTCCGACAGTTAGATAGATCAGCGGTGTTAAACAGCGCACTCTGTTTAATGTGGCTTGCATTTTATAAAATATCTCTATAGTATAAGTATCATTTTTCAACAGAATGTTATCCTATTATTATGACTTTCCTATCACAACAAACAATATAACTAATCAAAGAAAAAAAGAAAGGAGCTCAAGGATTAACTAACTTCATACAACATCAATACGTCTATTGGTCTTAGTAAAAATGGAGCCAGTATAAAATTTAAACAGAGTCCACCGAGCTTCAAAGGAGTAGTGCGGAAATTAAATAAATTTGCGTCCAGACATCCGATACTGTAGTTCCCCTTACATTTTTACCCTTTCGAATACTGAATTGAATATTTATTTGATAATATTATTTTAAGCATACAGATGATTATTAAGAAAAGGATAGCAGGGTCGAATCAGTTTTGACGTTATTTTGTTTTCAAATTGGCGGAAATCTTAACGTTTGTAATAAAAAGTTTGTGTGTATTTTTTTCGATCTGCTATACTAATTGACTCACTGATGTCTAAGTTGATAAAAGTATACTTTTAATTTATTAGGGTAGACAGAGAAGACCCAGTGTTAAAACACTCCGTTCCCCACACATTGCCCAATTTTACAGCAACCTTAAATTAATTTACAAATTTATTGTACACTACAAACATAATATTATAATAATAAAATCTATATTTTTGGTACTATATACTTTACTATTCGATTATAAAATAATTGAGGTTAACTTAACGTTCAAATAAAACAGGTAACTGCCGTTTAATAGAAGCGCATAACGAAAACATACAATAAAAGACCATTTAAAAAATTATCGATGCAACTTTACACCTTGTAAATTACAATTTTTAAACAACAAGTGTCGAATCGCTAACCGATGTTTATGGTCGGTTGCAGCGCGGTAAGAAAAATATGTATGAAGGTTATTTATTCGCATATATATATTATATGTATATTTTGAGGCTAGTCGTGGCGCAGCGGCACGAGGTGTGACTGTAAAACCGACTGGTTGTGGATTCGATCCCCACTCGAGGAGATGAAATATTTACTTAAATTTATATATCCATTTCTTTCTGGTGTCGAGGACAAGCGCGGCGTTGAGTTCCGCCACTCAACACGCAACGCCTCCAGAATTCGGCAGAAAGTGGGGAACGGAGTGTCTTAACACTAGGTTCCCTCTGCCTACCCTGCTGTATGCGGAATACAGCGTGAAGCTGATTTAATAATTTAATTTTGATTTTATGTATATTTTACTTTAACGTATTTTTCTGATTATGTGGAAGAAACTAAAAAAAATTGGCCATTTTCTATTTTTTTAATTACTTTAAAAATATAATCGGAGTCATTGTTGAGAGATTCTAAATATGCTGGGGAAATTAAACGCTGTATACCCTTACGGCCCAAAGGTATACTACAGGTAGGTAGGTATAGCTAGAAATCGCTTAACGAGATGACGTCATGTGACATAATTAAACTTTTTCCTAACGTATAAGTGCGGAAAAGTTAGAAGTAGAAAAGAATGAAACAAAAAGAAAAAAACATATTTATCTAATTTTCAAATAAAATTATTTATTTAAAACAACATGAGGCCAGTCGTGGCGCAGCGGCACAAAGTGTGACTGGTTGTGGGTTCGATCCCCACTCGAAGAGATGAAATATTTACTTAAATTTATATTTCCATTTCTTCGCTCTGGTGTCGAGCGCGGCGTTGAGTTCTGCCACTCAACACGCAATGCCTCCAGAATTCGGCAGAAAGTGGGGAACGGAGTGTCTTAACACTAGGTTCCCTCTGCCTACCCTGCTGTGTGCGGGATACAGCGTGAAGCTGATTTTTTAAAAAAAAAAAACAAATTTGTTTTTTGAATGAATCGTCAATTAAAAATACTTAACTGGGAATTGACTTTACAGTCAATTAATCAATTTTCTAAAATTTACTTTGGTAATAGAATACGAACATCGTTTCTTCTCAAAAGACATCGTTTTTTCTTATAATAAAATTTACGAAATACTTAAGTGAAGTCTTCGTATAGAATTAACATAAAGTATTATTAAGACTCCCTTTAGACTCGGGGGAATCTATTAAAAAAAAATGTGTCTTCAGGCGCGAATTTGTAGTCAATTGTCATTCAACTCACAGTATTTTTAAATGGTGAAAAAGGCGATGGCGAAAATTTAAAACTATGTTTCTGCCATTACCAAATATGAAAAGATACGTTACATTATAAAAAATTGGATAAAATTAAAATTGGTCCAATCTTCTCCCACATAATCAGGGTAGGCAGAGGACACCTAGAAGACATTCTGTTCCAAATTTTTTCCCAATATATGAGACAGTGCATCTTGAGTTGCGAAATTCAACGCCGTTCCTTGTTGCTAACCCTATTATGAACCCCATTATGCCACGACTTCTACTAAAATTAAAACAAATTTCCCTGTAAATGTATATTATACTAACTTTTACATGCACTACTCCTAATATTAGTATATATCAGATTCTCGCTGTATCCTGCTCACAGCAGAGATGGCCGAGTGTTAAAAAGAAAACCTAGTGTTAAGACACTCTTTTCCTCATTTTTGAACCGAAATCGAACACAACGCAGGGCTTTATTTCGATCCTAGAGCGAAGAAATGAAAATATAAATTTGAATAAATATTTCACTTCCTCGAGTGGAGATCGAACCTCTACCAGTCGCGCTTACAGGCACACACTTGTGAACCTGCGCCACGACTGGCCTAATTAGTATATATAAATAGATAATAATAAATTATCTCATTATTTCTTCATCCATTGTTGTATTATATTCTCATATTGTTCTCTATATCAGAACAAATGGGGGTACAATACCTAAGACAGCACTAAAACACGATGTCCAGATTGTGGATGAACAAAGAGAGCATTAAATTATAACGTATGAGTGTAACATGTGCCTTTCTTATCTAAATTCAACGTAGCTGAGAAAATATGTGTTTTCTTTGGTTTTGGTATCTATCTTGGGTCTAATACAATGAGATGTGGTATTGATATGGTGAATTGATCATAATTATTTATTTATTCAGTAGACTAGCTTATATTATATTTAAAGTATACTCAAGTGGTCAAATAGACATAAATGAGAATTATTTAAGACACATGACACAATTTTTAAGACATTGCTTATTGGGCGGCGGATCTGAACGCCGCACATAGTCTTCTTACTGCAGCGAGGAAATGAAAACAATTAATTCCACCAAGTGAGAAATGAAACTACAACGCACCACAACTCATGTTTATATAGATGTTTTACAAGATTTTATATATAACAGGGAACCTGTCAATATGCTATAGCTTTTAAACCTGTATCTTAAATCATAATTAAAAACCAATATCCATCTCTACAAACCATCATGTCCTAATCTCCAACAAAAAACCGTAAAAGCAGCAAAAGGCCCACTTTTAGCTCTTCCAAGCACATCCTAAAGTCAAAATAATGCATAAAGGCGCTGACTCGACTCGATATTTAATGGAAACGTCAAGAGCATTCGCAACTCGCCCTCGCGGAAGTCTATCGAAACACCCATTAACAGACAACCTCTTCCATAGAATGAATGATTAAATTTATATACGAAATTGTTCACGTTCTCTCACTTATCATTTTTATTTTTTAGCGTTTTAATAATTGAATTGTATTAGTTATCCGAATTCGGGAGACCACGGGCTGGGTAGTGGAACTGTTGTGACAGCGGGGAACTGAAAATTGTTTATTTTACATGGAATCGAACCCGTAATAGGCCAATTTGACTGCAATCGTATGATCATACTTAATATAATGTTTGCGTATTTTTTTTGGTATTTTCTGTTTAGTGATAAACAAAATTGAGGGTAGTCGTGGCGCAAGGGTACAAGTGTGTCATTGTAAAAGCGAAGGTGAAGATATTATGGGTTCGATTCCCATTCGAAGAAATGAAATATTTAATATTTTCAGTTAAAACGGTGATTGAGTTCCGCCACTCAGCACACAATAGCACGAGAATCAGCGAAAAGTGCCCCACTCTTCGCTGAATTCTCGTGTTCAATGGAATATTTTATCACTAGGTTCCCAGGTTCCCTGTACCTATCCTGCTATGTACAGCATACAACGTGAAGCTAAGAAAAATAAAGATACATAAAATTAATTCGCAGTCTAAGCTACTGACCATCTTAGAGCTCTTTTGAGTGGGTAAAATAACACTACTGTTATATTTTATGTCGTTGCATTTTTGTGAAAATAAAATCTACGTCTTCTCTTACCTAAATTTCTAAAACTTACTTATTTTTGAAATCTTTTGAAAATACACAAGAAAATCTTTTCATGATAGCAATAAACTTTCAAGATATTTAAGGTCGAAACATGAAGAGATAAGCGTTGTATAGACGTACTACAAACTAAGTTAGGAGTAAATTCATTTTGATAAGACACAAAGTTGGCAGTGTCCACGTCCGGCGAAATTAAGGACTTTATAAAGTTTGATTTATGAGTGGATTTTAGAATTATGTTATGTTCCACTTCAAAAATAATACAATTCTATGAATCAAATCAGCTTCACGTTGTATCACGCACATAGCAGGATAGGTAGAGGTAACCTAGTGTTAAGACACTCCTTTCCCATTAATATGGAAGTATGTTAACTTTCCGCCGAATTTTGAGTTCCCAAGATAGCTTCTCAAGTCCTCAAGTTCAAGAAAAGTAAAAAAGATAGTACCAAATATTCTCTTAAATCACAGAAGCCACTCAAGACCGTTATAGCATTAAAAATAACCTCATTGAAATATTTGAATAAAGTGAATGAGAGTTAGGCGTGATATAATAGAAAATTGCGTTATTTAAACACAATTTGTGGCAAATATGTTTTATGCATACAATATAAGTATTTTATTGCTCTTATCGAAAGAAAGATTCTATTAAATAAAATATGAAGATATTAATAAGCTTGACTTTTTTGGCTCCACGCTGTATATATAGCAGGACAGGTAGAGAGAAGCTGAGAACCTAGTGTTAAGACAATCCATTCCATTCCCTCACCGCCGAATTCTGAAGGCATTGCGTATTAAGTGGTGGAACTCAACGCCGCGCTTCCCCCAGTTGTCATAGCGTGGAAATGACAATATTGAGTATAAACTAACTTCAACGACAATAATTAAAAATGTCTTAAGATTTCATCAAATAACAACATTATAAAGAACGTTAAAATCTATGCCACTTTGAGATATTGCAATATCTCTATAGCTTCAATATTACAGAACCAGTTTCCCAATAGCTTTGCAGATGAGTCCGTTGAACCCGACACGGGGACGGTGAATGTTATGTCAACTTACGTGCGTTTCTATAGTAAATATTGAGATCCATCTCACTGATGCAAGATGCCAAGTACGGAACGATGTATGGCAGCTTTTGTTTGTCTGGATTTAATAAATATTTTGTATGTATGTGAATTTCATTGTTTTTTTCGGCTTCCCGCTGAATCATACATATAGCAGGCTATGCAACGGGAACTTAGTGTTAAGACACTTTCGCTTCCCATTTTCTGGCAAATTCTGAAGGTAATACGTGTTGATTGGTGTAACTCAATGCCGCGCTTTGTATTGTTAACGACGACAACACAATTAATTCGATTTAGTTATGTTTGTGAAGTTCTAGTAGCGTAGTGTAAAGAGACAGTAAACGCGATGATTGTACATTCCATCGTAATGTAGGTAATGATTATATTTTAAATCTTATCAAAAACATAAATGTGAAATAAGAGCCAAATTAAATGTAGTGCGGTGATCTCGACTTTACCGATAAAAGGATGGGAGATCTACATACATGGGTGCCGAGTTCGTTATTCGCTCAGGATAAAATTTAAATTGTAAATTCACGCGACTTTTTTTTACGTACAGGCTTTATTATATTTGCAAGTCAGTGTACTGGTCTATTAGGTCGATATTTGGTTTGGTGTCTGGTGGTTAAAAATAGTTTTCTACAATGTTTATTGTAGAAAACTGTAAAAATCTAAATTTGACTTGGCTATTATATTATATTTTTTTTGCAAGCGGTCATTTCCCACTCGAAAGATATGCAATGTTATACTCAAAACTGCTGCAAAACGTATTTTCAAAAATCTATATAAATATATATGAGGTCAGTCGTGACGTAGGGGCACAAAATGTGACTGTAAAACCGACTGGTTGTGGGTTCGATGCTCACTCGAGGACATTAAATATTTATGTAAATTTATATTTTCATTTCTTCGCTCTGGTGTCGAGGCAAAGCGCGGCGTTAAGTTCTGCCACTCAACACGCAATGCCTCCAGAATTCGGCAGAAAGTGAGGAACAGGGTCTTAACACTAGGTTCCCTACCCTACAGCGACAGATACAGCGTGATGCTGATTTTTTATATACATATATCCACTTACTTACGTCCACACTTAATTAAAATAATGACTTTCCATACAAAATTTGTATGTATGTAGACCGTATCATTAACACAAACATATATCAAGAGAAATGTATAAAATAATTTTAATTAGCGATGTGAATCAAAACGCGGGTGTTTAATGATGCGTCCCTTTATGCGAATTCAATGGGAATTTGTATAAATACGCCATTAGCATTTAGTGATAAATTACTTAAGTATTGAAAAGAGAATCTATCTATCTATCTTTCCTTTCTATAATTATATCTTTCTTTTATATGACATATTTTTTTTTATTAGTATCAAGCTGTATCCCGCACACAGCAGGATTAGGGTAGGCAGAGGGAGCTTAGTGTTAAGAAACCCCGTTCCTCACTTTCCGCCTAAATCTCGAGTCATTGCATGTTGAGTGACTCAACGCACTATGGGCAATTGAGGTCTGTATCAGATCAAAAATCGATAACTTTTTTATTTGTTAAGATAAACAATTGAATTTTTGCACAAGCATAAAGTATAAAATAGCGGTTTAGGTAAAGTTCAGATATTATACTTTTATTGGAGTATATATATATTAAAAAAATAATGAAAAGAATAAAATAATAATTTCCTTAGTCCACACTACTTATAGTAGTAATAAAAATGTATTATTAAATTAGTTTATTAAAAAACAATGTTTCTTAAGCTGTTATCTATTTGAGTAAGAAATTACGCGTACACATATACTTATTTAATAAAATATAAAATTTACAAAAACTGATTTACAAGTAGAATAATATTAGAAATGAATGTATATTATATGATGAGTATATTATATTTAATTATACTTGGTGAACTTCGGGATCCATAATAAGTTCATTCAATTTTAAAAGATCTAGGGTACCTTCATCAAGTGCCTTCACACTTTTGCTATACTGGTTTTTCTATGACTGGAAATGTACGGATCTGATGTGTAGAGAAGAGTATGAAATACATCCTCATTTGTAGTTGATCGAGAGCACTTTCTGGCATGATGTAGGCGAAATTTTTGATACTCCTTATTACGGGATTATTGTGCACC